>PVKM010013263.1:0-30538 GCA_004027735.1 Carollia perspicillata
AGCCAGTGTGAAAAACAGTATGGAGTTCACTCAAAATTTTAAAACAGAGCTACCATATGATCCAACAATTCCACTTCCTGGTATTTATCAGAAGAAAATGAAAACACTAACTTTAAAAGTTACATGCACCCAATGTTATTGCAACACTCTATTTTAAAAAGATTTTGTTTGTTTATTTTTGGAAAGAGGGGAAGGGAGGCAGAAAGGGAGGGAAAAAAACATCAGTGTGTGGTTGCCTCTCACACACCCCCTACAGCAGACCTGGCCTGCAACCCAGGGACATGCCTGGACCAGGAATGAACCAGCAACCCTTTGGTTCACAAGTCAGCACTCAACCCACTGAGCCAGCCACACCAGCCAGGGCTATTGCAACACTTTTTACGATAGCCAAGATATGGAAATAACCTAAGTATCCATCAATGGATGAATGGATAAATTGTGGAGTGTATATATACAATAGAATATTATTCATCTATAAAAATAATAAAATCATGCTGTTTGTGACAACATTGATGGACCTTGAGAGTAATATGCTAATGAAATAAGTCAGAAACAAGTCCAGTATGATCCCTCTTATATGTGGAATCAAAAAGGGAAAAAAAAACAAGCTCACAGATACAAAGAATAGATTGGTGGTTGTCAGTGTGGGGAGTAGGGGTGGAGAAACGGGTGAAGGGGGTCCAAATAAACAAATAAATAAATAAATAAATCCCAAGATTATAAACACACTTTTTTCTTTAAACATGTACCCTAATTCCAAAATAATTGCTCAGAATTTATCTTTCTTCATATGCTTGCTTACAATGAGGTTATTAAAGGGAAATAATCACAGGCATAAAATGTTTATTGTTGCTCTGGCTGGTGTGGCTCAGTGGATTGAGTGTGCACTGCGAACCAAAGGGCCCCTGATTCAATTCCCAGTCAGGACACATGCCTGGGTTGCAGGCCAGGTCCCCAGTGGGGGCCACTTGAGAGGCAACCACACATTGATGTTTCTCTCCCTCTTTTTCTCCCTCCCTTCCCCTCTCTCTAAAAATAAATAAAGTCTTTAAAAAAAAGTTTATTGTCATTGTTTGCATAGTATAGGTGTTCAACAAATTTTTTTGCCTAAATATAATAATAATAATATCTTCTCAAAGAAAAAGGGAGACAATCATAAAGGTTCACACATTCCATTTATATGAACTATCCAAAACAGGCAAATCTATAGTGACAGAAAGTCGTGGTTGCCTGGGGCTGGGAGGTTGAGAGGGGATGGAAAGTGACGGCTAATGGGTAGAGAGTTTTCTTTTTGGGGTGACAAAAATGTATTAAAATTAGATTGTGGCAATGGTTGCACAAATCTTTGAGTATACTAAAACCATCTAAAAATATTTTATTTATTTATTTATTTATTTTTAGAGAGAGGGGAAGGGAAGGAGAAAGAGTGGGAGAGAAACATCAATGTGTGGTTGCCTCTCATGTGTCCCCTATTGGGGACCTGGCCTGCAACCCAGGCATGTGCCCTGACTGGGAATCGAACCGGCGACCCTTTGCTTCACAGGCCCGTGCTCAATCCACTGAGCTACACCAGCCACGGCCTTAAAACCATTTTTAAAAGAGTGAATGTTATGGCATATATGTTATAGCTTAGTAAAACTGATTTTAAAAAGAATAAAATTAAAACGAGAGCTCCCTTTTGCTGCTGTACAGAAAATGGATTGACAGGGGTGAGAGTAAAACCGGGAGGGTCTATAGTCTTTGAGGCAAGAGGTGATGGTGGCCTGGACTAGGGCAGTGACAGTGGAGTCGGACAGGATGGTTTCCTGACCTACTTCAGAGACAGAATCAACAGGGTTTGCTTCTGATTAGATGAAGGAATGAGAGTAATGGAGGACTCCAGGATGATTTGTGAGCATTGGTCTGAGTTGTGGAACTTACTAAGATGGGGGAAGCAAGGCAGAGTAGGTTTGGAGGAAGGAACAGATTTGGAAAAGAAGCTCGAGTTCCTTTCTGCTCTATTGAGACGTCTGAGAGGCACCTAAATGGAGATACCGAGTGGGCAGTTGGATACGTTGGTCTGGAGGTCCGTGAAGAGGTTGAGCCATTGTTACTGAAAGAGAACTTATGCTTGTGAGGTCATCTCAGCAGAGTGGAGATACACAACGAAGGGTGTCTAGTAAGAAGACACAGAATAATGCCATGCCCCTGAGGTGTGAGCAGGGCCTCACGGTTAGATGTTCCTGGGGTTCATCATCTAGGGAAGGGGCTTGGTGTGACGATTACTTTCCTTAGGAGCCTGGAATCAGTAGGCCAACCTGGGGATGCCAGGAGAGGGATGCTACTCTCTTCTTGTCAGGCAGGGTTTGCATTTCAGGAACTTGAGATGGTTTTGCTGGAGCTTCTGAAGTTAAGAGGAGCTACAGAGAACCTCTGCCACCTGGGAGCGGGTGTGCATCCAAGATACCTGATTACATCACATCTTGTGAGCTACATGACTACTTACATGATACTCTTTCTGTTCATTTCCCTATTATCTCCAAGTCTTTTGTATGTGTCCACCCTGGTTCTTGCTCTGTTATGGAAAATTGAAGAAAAACTAATGTGTCCACCACGGTATTGAAGACTTAAAGGGATACTGAGCCTCCTAAGTCCAGCATGGTGGAGACAGCAGCCAGTTGTGGGAGGTCCCAAAGGGGAAGATGGATCTCTTCTGAGACTAGGAGTGTCACGTTCAGGCTCTCCCTTTCAGAATGGCAGGCTTCTTCCATGGCTAGCCTTAAAGGAGCTGGTTTTGATAATTTAAAGAGAACTGGTCTTTCTTTATACCTTTTTCCACATTTCACTATAAGCTCCTTGAAGACATGCTTTAACTGTTTTTGGCCCCTCAGTCAGTGCTCACAGGGTGGTAGGCCCTCCATAAATGTGTGTTTATGGTTTCCAAAGAGTTTACAATCCAGCTGTGGCGATCAGGCTGCACACACGAATGCGTGGCAGGTGTCAAAGGCACTGTAGGTTACATGAAGGAGCTGTGAAAGGCCATGTAATCACACAGGAGGGAGAAATTACTTCCAGTGTGGGGGTATCGAGTTTGGGACAGACTTTGTGGGGGAGAAAACATATGGCTAGGCCTTGAGGGCAGAAGAGAATTCCACAAATAGGATGAGTAAGAGACGAATGCATGCCAAGCAGAGGAGTCAGTGGGAACACAGACACGGAAGGGAGGCATTCCTTTTCTTCAGTGTGTGACCAGCAGAGAGGGAGCATGCATGGACAGAGCATGACGTGTCAAAGCCAGAGAGGAGTGCTGGGGCCCTGCTGCGGAGCCCTGTAAAATGTCTCTCTCAGTGAGCAAGGGCGTTCCTGTTTCGGACCTGCCCTTCTCCCCGCCAAACTAATTAAATAATGATTCCCAGGGAACTGTGATAGCTGGGACTGGTTTTTCATGGGAGAAAAAAGTGCTCAGCAATGAGAGCTGTTAAACATTAGGTTGGTTTACTAGTGGCAGCTTTAGAAAATCTTTTCCTAGAGAGTTTTATGCATAAAAGAGACATACCATTTGTCGATGATTTCCAGGGGCTCTCATAAAACCATGAGAATGTACTAGACAAGCTCCCCAACTCTATGTTGTTGGATTCAACTTAACAAATATTTGAGTGTCGACTTGTATGTGACCCTGGGTATTGCTATGACAAAATTCATGCCATCTTTCCCTGCTCTCACTGTGCCTCTCTTCTGGTGATTCCCATCTCAATGAATGCCACTTCCAGCCACACAGTTGCCCAAGTCAGAAACCTATGAATAATCTCTGATCCCTCATTCTCCCTCACCAATCACTTTCAATTAATCCCCAGTCCCTATTATTCCACCTCCAAAAACACCTCTGGAATTTGCCTACTTCTTTCCAATCCCCCATTCTAGTTGCAGTCACTAGCATCTCTCATGTGGACTACTGCAATAGCCCAAATGATCTCCCTGCTGCCAAGCTTGGCCTTCTCTAGTCTATCTCACACCCATGGTCTTTCTGCTATGTAAATCCGAAAGCATTTTACTCTCCCACTTAACATGTCTTCAGTGGGCTCCTGGGCTTGTGAGAGAGGAAGGAGGCGTGCACTGTGAGCCAGACTGCTTCAGGCTTCCTGTGTGCTTGAATTCCAGCTCAGCTACTCACCAACTTACTTGACCTTTAGCTAGTTACTCAAGCACCCACGGCAGCTTTCTCACCTATGAAAAGGGATCGTAAGTAATTCATTTTAGGATAGTTGGGTGGATTAAATGAATTTGGATCTTTCTCTCTTCTATGAACTATTTTTTAAGTTTATTTATTTATTTTTAGAGAGAAGGGAAGGGAGGGGAAAAATATTGATGTAAGAGAGAAATATCCACCAGTTCATCCCAACTGGGAACTGAACAAACCTTCAGCCCAGGCATGTGCACTGACTGGAAATCAAAACAGTGACTCTTCATTGTGAGGGATGATTTCCAACTAACTGAGCCACACAGGTCAGAGCTCTTCTATGGACTTTTAAATTTGGAGTGCCCTAGGCTCTGTTTCTCCTCTCTCTCCATGCTGACTCCCTTAGTCATTTCAACTGGTCTTGTGGCTTTACATATCCATATACCGATAACTCCCAAATCTACATCTCCATCTCAGACCTCTCTTCTGATCCCTAGACTCACATATATCCAGGTGCCTTGTCAATATTTCCACTTGGATGGCTAAAAGAGCTATAAATATATGAAACTTAACACGTCCAAAACTGAACTCCTGATTTTTTCTTCAAACCTGCTCCATCCGTAGTTCTTTTCATCTTAGTTGATGGAACCAGATGGTCAGGTGTCGGGGGGCTCTACCCGCAGAACCCCCCACCCCCAGCCACCATGGGTGAGATAATAAGTCTACCAAGACATGATCTGCCTGAGGAGAAAAGGTGGTCGATCTCTCAAAGGAGAAGGGCCAGGAGCCTTTTCCTCAATGGGCTTTTATGAAGTTCAATTTGCACAGGAATATGGACAAAGCTTGTCAATCATTGTCAGGCAGTAAGGATCAAACAATAGATAACATTCAAAGAACTATGAGGGCTTATTCTGAGTCTGGGTCAGTTAGCTAAAGGTCTATAAAACTTTGGGAAACAAACTCATTCTATGCTTGGACTGTTATCATTTCAATTGAGGATATTAGCAAAGCAGGTTTCACAGGATTTTGTGCATTCTTTCTTAGGCCTGATCACCCCAGGAAACCCACACTTTCCAGCACAGAGCTGCACCCACCTCCGTCCGGCATTGTTTCAGACTTAAATCAGGCAGGGGAAGTAAGGCAGCCAAGAGATTAGGGGACTTCTCACAGATGGAATGAGGACTCAGGTTATGTCAAAGCTGAGGGTCAAAGGTCCATCACCCCTTTTTTCTATAGCCCCCTAAGTCCTTCCCTGAGAGCCCCTTTGAGACCATGTCTGTCTTAGGTTGTCCCTCCTTGAGGAATCTTACCCATCATTGGCTAACCAGTCATCTGCCCAGGGCCAGGCAGGGTGAAGTAAAGGGGCCAGAGGTGGCGCCCCTACCAGGAAGATAAGCTTTGTCTCCTTAGTGGCTTATGGTCCCAAGGTCTCTCACTCAGCCTTAGCCATGGGGAGTTACAGCTTCTGAAGCCAGGCAGGGCGGGTCCCAACAGTCAGGTTCAGTGGTCCCTCGCTTTTCTTCTGTTCTATCTCCCCACATTCCATCCCATTAGGAAATCCAGCTGGCTCCTGTTCAGGTTATATTTAGAATCTGACTTCTCACCACCTCCCTGGCCACACCCTGATCCCAGCCCCACGTCTCTCACCTGGATTACTACAGAATACTTCTAACTGGTCTCTTTCTACCCTGGCTTATCTACAGTCTCTTCTCAATCCAACAGATTGATAAATCAGATCTTGTCCTTCTTTTGTTCAAAACCTCCATTGGATCCCCATTTTAAAAGCTCTACAAGCCAAAATCTTTAAAATAGACTTCAAGACCCTGTGTAATCCAGTCCCCAACCTGAACCCTGTAACCTCACTTGTACTTTACCCCCTGTTCATTCTACTCCAGCTACAATATCAACCTTACTGCTCCTGGGACTCCCCAAGCACACTTTGGTCTTAAGGCTTTTGCTCTGTCTATTCCCTTTACTGGAATGCCCTTCCCTCAGATATTCCTATAGCTAAATCCATGTCCTCCAAGTCTTTGCTCAAATATTTCTTCTCAATGAAACTCACTCTCATTACCCTTTAAAAAACTATGACTTGCCTTCTAGTCTTACGATGCTCTAGACATCCCTTCTGTCTTTTTCCATATTGCACTTACCACCTTCTAACACAGTCTATAGTTTACTTATTAGGTTTATTGATTATTTTCTGTCTTCCCTCACTAGAATATAAGCTCACTAGGGCAAGGATTTCTGTCTTATGTTCACTGGTATTAGGTATCCAAACTCCAGAACAATACCTGGTACATAGTAGGACTCACTAAATATTTAAGGAATGAATGGACAGTACATGGCATATAGTGCTTTATAACTATTAACAATTATTACAAAGCTCACAACCACTTGGCTCCTACCTGTCTTCCTAATTTCATTTTAGGAAACGAAAAGAAAGTCTGTATTCTTTCTCCCATTCTAATTCAGCTATAGTTCACTCTCTCATCTCCTGAACTTTCTACATGTACTCTTCACTCTGTCCTTGCATGCTAATGGAATCCGTATTCATCTTTTTGGTTTCAGTTTAGAAGGACTTCCTTGACTCTAGGTCAGCCCATTCCACCACCATCCCCAACAGGTGCTCCTTGCTCATCACACTGTTTTGTAATTACTTGCTTATCATTTGTCTTCCCAGCTAGGCTCTGTGACAACAGAGACTATGTCTGTGGTATTAGTCATCGCAGCATCCCCAGCACAGGACTTGATATATGGGAGGATCTCAGTAACTGTTAACTCAATGAACGAGAAACGTCCACAGCAGTGACTGCATTGCTGCACCTTATACACATGGCTTGGTGAGCATGTTTAATTGTATCTTGTGTTGCTTCTTAGGCAGTAACAATCACTAACACTTTTCTTTCTTTTAAAAAAATAATTAAAGCCCTGGCTGGTGTAGCTCAGTGGATTGAGTGTGGGCCTGCAAATCAAAGGATCGTGGTTCGATTCCCAGTCAGGGCACATGCCTGGGTTGCAGGCCAGTTCCCAGCAGGGGACGCATGAGAGGCAACCATACATTGATATTTCTCTCCCTCTCTCCTTCCCTTCCCCTCTAAAGATAAATAAATAAAATCTTTAAAAATATAAAAATTAAAAATAAAATAATTTTCAATTATAGATGATATACATTGCTAAATTAGTTTCAGGTGTACACCCTAGTTATTAGACATTATATAACTTAATAAGTGATCATCTTGCTAAATCTTGCAGCCATCTGACACCATACATAGTTATTACAATATTATTGACTATATTCCCTAGGCTTCACATCCCATGACTATGCTGTAACAACTGATTTGTACTTTTTAATCTCTTCACCTTTTTCACCCATCTCCCCAACACCCTTCCCATCTGGCAACTGTCAAAATGTTCTCTGTATCTGTGAATCTGTTTCTGTTCTGTTTGTTCATTTTGTTTCTTAGATTTAATTGTCAACAGATATGTATTTATTGCCATTTTGTTGTTCATATTTTTCATCCTTTTTTTCTTCTCCTTGAAGAAGACCCTTTAACATTTCATATACTACTGGTTCGGTGAAGGAAACAGACATACAAGTCTAGGCAGCACAGAGAATCCCAAACAAGATGAACCCAAAGAGGCTCATACCAGGACACGTCATAATTAAAATTCAAAAGGTCAAAGACAAAGAGAGAATCTTAAAAGCAGAAAGAGAAAAGCAGTTACCCACAAGGGAGCTCCCATAAGACTGTCAGTTGATTTCTCAATAGAAACTTTGCAGGCCAGAAAGGATTAGAAAGAAATATTCAAAGTGATGAAAAGCAAGGACCTACAACCAAGATTACCCAGAAAAGCTATTGTTTAGAATAGAAGGATGACTAAAGAGCTTTCCAGACAACAAAAAGCTGAAGTTGTTAATTGCTAATATTGTTCTAACTCAACAACTCTCCACGGTTAGTACTATTAATGTCCTTATTTGAGAAGTGAGGGGCTTGAAGTTTAGAGTGGTTAAGGCACTTTCAGGAAGTGTTGGTGCACTTAAAACTCAGGCAGTCTGGCACCAGAGCCCCTAAGCTTGCTTACAAAATGCACATCATTCAGCCATTTTGGTCTGGGGTTTTCTCTTTTACTTTAGTTCAGAATTAGCCAACTACCTGCCCTTAGACAGCATGGCAGAGAATAATCCATTTCGTCTTTGACAGACATTTACTACGGTCCTGGACAATGAGCAGCCGCCACCCATGCTGCATTTTACTAACATGGAAGGTAAATTGCAGTCAGGGTGATACCCTCGTGGCCTGGGTAGACATCGTTACCACTATCACCACAGTTTCCTTTTTTATTGGACACCTACAAAGTTTCAGGAACCGAGGCAAACACTTTTTATACCTCGTCTCATTTATTAACTAATTTTTTGTTTAACTGAAGTTGAAACTTGTGTTCTGACTTCTCCACACTCTTCTGGATTACAATGACTTGAATAATTTAAAATAGTAGTATCAAAGTCATTAGCACACCAATGCAATTTGGTGAGATATCTGCCTAACACCCCACCCCACCCCACCCCTATTTCAGGTCTGGGAACTGAGATTCTGAAAGGTTATACTTAGCCCAAGTCAAGCAGGCGGTGGTTTAGTTGGAGCTGGGGGAAGCCTCCTGCCTGAATCGAGGTCCAGAGCTCTGGATATGAGGCAATACTGCTTATCGCCTTTTCTTTACCCAATGCATATAAATGGAAGGGCATCATGCCTCTTTTTAAAATGGAGAGTAGTTATTACTGTTCATGATTTACTATCCATGATACGGTATTCGATAAATCATGCTCTGGAAATTACACTCTCTAGCATCCCTTCCAGGCACATTCCGCGGTTACGCAGGTGACAGCGACAAATGGCCAGGCCTTTTCGTGACAGGCGGCCAGCGACTGTTCGCGACAGCCAATCCGGGCTCGGAGCCACAGACCTGCACCAATTGAAGATTCACGAAACCTCAACCTGGGCCAACCTGGAGCACTGAGTAGGAGAACGCGCAGAGCCGAGAACTGCGCTCAATCAGAGGGGAGGAGCGGATCACTGACGCCCAATCCGAAGCTTTCAGACCTCGGTCTCTGGCGCACGGCCCGCAGGCCGGCCAATCAGCGGGCGTGCAGAGACCAAGGAGAGATCGGGGGTGGGGTGGGGTGGGGTGGGGAGGCGGGGCCTGTCCGCACAGCAGAAAGGTGGGCGCTGCGAAGAGCAAGGCCCGGTGAGGAGGTCTGGCGACCTGGGGTCCGGGAAGGGGATGGCGCGCTCTCGCCGCCGGCAGGGGTCGGGGTGGGGCGCGCGGGTTGAATGGGGGCGCGCGCGGGTAAGGTTAGGAGATGCCATCAGACTTAATCTCCGCGCTGCGGGAAACGGTGGGAAGAGGTTAGGGATCTAGCACCGGGCTGCGGAGGTGGCCCCCTTCGGGCGGAGAGCTGAGGGAGGAGGGGATACTGTTGCTATGGCAACGCACGTGTGCAAACTGGTGACTCCTCACTTCCTAAACGTGCACGCACCTTAAATCCGCCTCCTTGTCCACCGTGCCTTCAAACGCTGTCGACCACCTATGGCTCACAGGCGGTTGGGCTGGGCTGGGACCCGCGCAAAAATATCCCACTTCGGCAGCTGTCTCTCCCTCACCCACATCCTAGCTGGTCTCAGCTTCCCCTCCCTCCGGCTGTCTTGTCCACCCGCAAAGGGATTAAGCTCGCGCTGGGGCACTTGGTACAACAGGCCTTTGCGGTGTGTATGAAACCTCCTGGGCCAGTTCGCAGAATGGACACAGTTGGGGCACAGTGCGGCTGCCTCATCCTGGGAACTGGTGCCGTAGAGATGCTGTTGCCTGAGGGACCAGGGTTATTCCCCAGAGGGATTTTTCCCCTTTTTATTGATTCTAGAGAGAGGGGAATGGAGGGAGACAGAGAGGGAGAGAAACATGGATCCATTGCTTCTTGGATGCTAACCGACTGGGGGACCAAACTCGCAACCCAGGTGTGTGCCCTCACTGGGGATTGAACCTCTGTCCAGGGCCAGAAGGATTTTTTTTAAGGCATCCAACACAGAATCTTGTGCATAACATATTTAGAGAATGGGAACTGACTGATCAATAAAGATCACAATGACAGCTTTCCATTCCATGGACCAGCACTGTCCAATAGAAATATAATGCAAGCCACATACTATTTACTAGTTTTGCATTTTTCAACTAACCACATTAAACAAATTTAAAAAGGTTAAATAAAGTTTAATGTATTTTATTTAACCGAATGTATCTAAAATATCAATATTAAATATCAAAATTAATTTATCAATATTAAATTATTGGTAAGAGATCTTAAAATCTCATTTTCATACAAGTCCTTCACCATCTGGCATGTATCTCACACTTACAGAACATCTCAGTTTAGACCAGCCACCTTTTAAGTGCTCACTGGCCATATTTGGCTAATGGCTACCATACAGGACTGCACAACTGTAAATATTTATGTGTGTGAGTTGTGAGCAAATACATGACTCTCATTAATATTCTTTGAAGCCCTCTTTATGTAACAGAGCACTGTGCAGTGAGGTAACAAAAAACACGAAGCATGTTATTTTTCTCAAGGAGCTTAAAGTCCAGTTGAAAAAAATGCACATCCACAAATTAAGTTGAATTTTAAATAGACATGATTCAGGCACTAGTATGGATAACTGGGCAGTATACGATTGGTTGGCAAATAAGAAAGCTGATAATTATCCTTAGGAATTCAAAGGAGGGATAGTTCAATCTCATGCCGTAGAGGAAGGCTTGAGTCTATTCTTAAAGGATGGATAACACTTGGACCGCTGGAAAAGATGGGGAAGGTGTTTTGGTTCAGTGGAACTGATCACAACTTCTTCTGTCTTTTTTGTAGGGTTGAAAATTTGTCAAGTCCTGAGGTGTTCAGACTGAAAAAGACTTCCCTCTCCTATTGGCAATTTCCACCATGATTCATAGCCTTTTCCTGATCAACTCCTCAGGAGATATTTTCCTGGAGAAACATTGGAAAAGCGTGGTCAGCCGTTCTGTTTGTGATTACTTTTTTGAGGCACAAGAGAGAGCTACCGAGGCAGAAAATGTACCACCAGTTATCCCTACCCCTCACCACTATCTCTTAAGTGTATACCGGCACAAGATCTTCTTCGTGGCTGTGATCCAGACCGAGGTCCCGCCTCTCTTTGTCATTGAGTTCCTTCACCGAGTAGTGGACACATTTCAGGTAGGTGAATGTGACAAGGTTCATACATGTGAACGATAAAGTGTCTTTCTTATTCTGTCTCCATTGTATTTAGTCCAATTGAGGAACTTCTTAAAAAAACGGAAACTCTGACGTTGCTCCCTTCCTCCCCATCTGATAAGATTCTTGATTCTACTTATTGAATTGGCTGCATCTAGAATGACAAATTGAGTGCTTTTGAACCTGTTGCATGAGAAAGCCACCCCACTCGGTATGATTGTATATGGTCATTTTAGTTCTGGAGATTGGAATTGTCTTACACTTTGTTCACAAATCAGAGGACTTCAGTTTTTGGAGGTTTTTTAAAATAGTGGACTTGATGCTAACCATTGTTAATGGTTAGCATGCGTACATGCTTTGAGTTGCATCAAAAAGTGATGAGTGTATAAATATATGTATTTTTTACGTAGAAAAGCTAGGTAAGGCTTGTTTTCACTCTCCCTGGCAAGGGTAATTTGTGAACCTGTACTTCATCATAGGTTTAGGGTGTTTATCCAGAGCATAGAAGCTCCTTGTTGCAAACTTAATACTGAAAAATCTTCTGTACCCCAAAGAATTTAAGCAACACATTTTACAAGGCAGTTTTCATTGGGAGTTTTCCCTTCAGGAATAGATCTGAAGATCCTGGGGAGTGGGATGTCAGCACCATTTATAGCACAGATTTTGAGCTTTGCCCAGACTCTGGTTTCAGACAGTGGAATCCTCTCCTAAAAGACTTGCTCAGCTTCTCACTGTTGTGGTATTTGTATAACTCAAATGATAAATGAGAAGCAGGGGCTCTTCGGTTCAGCTTCGGTGTCATATGAAATCTGGAATTAGTCACATGAATATAGAAATTGTGGAACTGAATGAGAAGAGAAGGAGGACCCCAATGTGATGATAAATAATGCAAAATAAGTCAAAGAGTCCTTTCATTTGGACTTTTATCTAGATCACATGCCTGGAACAGCTTTCATTCCAAAGGAATTATGTTTTATAATATTCCCACAGATACTTTCTGGTAGTGTTCTTCTGGGATTCCAGTTTTCACATGGCATGTGGTTCCTTCACACGGTGAAAACCTGAGAGCTATGAAGCCCAGTATGTGGAGGAGCTGTGAGTGAAAGAACCCAGTAGTTAGGAACTTAAACTGCTCTGACTGGGCCCTGTTACGATTTCCACGTGTGATTCTTCACCCTGCCCTAAAATTAACAGTCCCATTGGTGAAACTTGACATCGGCTTCCTATTGCCATGCTGATGATATTATGTAACTAGTTACAAAACAGAAAATGAGAAAAGTTGTTTAATCTAGTTGAAACCACAGAAGAAATTGAGGAAACACTAAAGTTGCTGGTTTAGAAGTTTGGAACTTCAGAACTTGTCATTTTGGATGCATTTGTTAAAAGTCAACGGAGATGTCCTGATTTGGGTGTCTTTCTGATATGTGTTGTTTCTGGCCGTATTATATTTCTAGGACTAGAATATAACAGAAGAGTTTCAGCTATAGAATTGCAGGCACTTTTGCTCTAGCAATGCGTCATACTTACAAGTCTCCTTTCCAACGGCCGAGTTCATATTCTGCCTGAGTTATAAAATCTAGCGATGTGTTTTATTTTTCTTTCAAAATAAAATCACTCTTGGGAAGGAAATGTGGAACTTTTTTGCCCTTAAATTCTCGATTTTAAAGAAGAAATCTTTTTGTTTTTGAAACACATTTCTAAGGGCTCTTGGATGTTGGAATGACTCCAGTAATTAACATTATCTGATGTAATTAAATCACATCTGGAGTCTGTCATCAATTTGGAATATCACAATTTGAGGAGAATATGGGAAAACTGGAGCGTATTCAAAGAAAAGGCAAGAGGGTAAAACGATCTAGAAACCATACCATGGCCTCAACAGTGGAAAGATCAAACAGGGAGTTTGGCCCTAAGTAAAAATATGAAGCCCCAGCTGCTGTGGCTCAGTGGCTGGAGAGTCATCTCATAAACTGAAAGGTTGTGGGTTTGATCCTGGTCAGGGCACATACCTAGATTGTGAGTTTGGTCCTTGGTCAGGGCACATACCAGGGGCAACCGATTGATATTTTTCTCTTGCACTGATGCATCTCTTTTTCTCCTGTTGTCCCTTTCTTTCTCTCTAAAAGCAATGAGAAAATGGCCTCAGGCAAGGATAAAAAATATTTAAGAAAAAATATTGAAATGAAATCCTGTAGTTGTTTTCAAATAGCTGTGGGACTAGTCTATAAACTTGTACTGTAAGGGAGATCTAGGAAACAAATTTTAGTTTAGCAAAAGAACTTTCTATTAATCAGAGCTGTCCATGAATAGAATGGGCCTTCTCAAAAAGGAGTCGATTTCCCTTCAGTGAATGAATTCAAGAAGGTCGTGTAACCATCTCAGAGGTCTAGGACAAGACATGATTGGCATTGATAGAAGGTTACACCAAATGACCACAGATATTTTTTTCTAAATCATTTTAGTGTCATGCATTGCATTCTACATAGTGCTTTATAGTTTACAAAGCACTTTCACATGTTATCATTTAATCCGTCATACTGAGTTCTTACAACATCCCTGTATGTCCAATGGTATTATCCTGATTATACTGTTAGAGAAATCAAGACCCAAATTAGTTAGCATGACTTAATCTAGTAATCTAGTAAGTGACAGTTGTAACCCAGGTCTTGATTTGGAATCCAGTGCTTTTTCCACAACCCAGATCATTTAGTATCTAAGTTTAGCCTTTGTTAATGAAAGGACAAAGCATGCTTAGAATCATAGCATCTTAGAGTAGGGATGATACAAGTGATTTTCTAGTGTGCTTGCTCATACCCCTCATTTTATTTTATTTCCCTCTGAATTCTTATTTGCCGCATGAATGTTATGCAGTAGCACACAGTAACGGATTAAGATTTTCACTTCCAAAGTATGTCATATCAAATATTATAGCTCTTTCAAATTCTTCTTCATAAGCACATATAATAATTTAGATTCAGTTTTGTATCCTGTATATTTTATCTAGTTGAAGAAACCAGCCCAAAGAGGCTAAATGACTTACTCTAGTTTACAAAAGAAGTTAGTAATGACACTGGTACTACAGGTGTTCTTTTTAAGAGAACTGTGGTTATGCCTCATTCCCTTGTTGCAGAAGGAAATCCTAACCATTGAGTAAATACATACCGGCAGAACTAGATCTTTATTCTCTGGGAACATTCTCTCACTTAATGACAGTCTGAGTGATAAATGTATACACTGTCTTTTCATCAGGATTATTTTGGAGTCTGTTCAGAGCCGGTGATCAAAGACAACGTGGTTGTGGTTTATGAGGTTTTGGAAGAGATGCTTGATAATGGGTTTCCATTAGCTACCGAGTCAAACATCCTCAAAGAACTGATAAAGCCTCCCACCATTCTTCGAACGGTTGTCAACACCATAACAGGTATGGACAAAGGGCAAACCCACCGAAAGCTGTGGCCAGCGAGGGTGTGGCTTAGTCTGGTCCGTGCATTGTTGTGAATGCTTACCTGTGGGGATCTCAAGTGTCCAGGTGCTTTAATTTTGCCCTTTATAGTCTTGAAGTATGACCTGAAAGAGATTTTAATTATGTAGAAAATACCCTGATTTCAAAGACAGAATGAAGTGAAACAATTGAGAAACAATTTTTTTTCTGATTTCAGAAGAAACACATGATTATTGTAGAAACGTTGGAAATACAGAAGAGCAGAAAGAATGTGAAATTAATTCTTAATCCCATCACACTTTTAACATACTTGTGTATATATTTTTTATCTTTTCTAGACAGACAGATTACAGATGGATGGATAGAATTTTTAATTACTCTTGTACATAGATTTAAAACTTACCTTTTATCAGTATTTTGTGAATACTATTTCATTATGATAACTACCCTTCTACATCATTTTTAGTGACTTTGCAATTTCCTGCCACACGGAATACACCCTAAGTTATTTACTCAGTCTCTGTTTATGTTTCTGATTTTTTTGTTCTTCTAAATAACAAGAAATCAGCATTCTTATGCTTAAGTCTTTGTGCACATCTAGGATGATTTCGTTTCAGTACTAGAAATAGAAGGGCTGGGCCAAAGGGTGTGCACATTTTACAGACTTGAATGCATTATGCCAACTTGCCCTCCAGAAAAGTTACACCAATTTATACTCTCAGTAGCAATTCCTATGTACCCTAGCCAACCCTATCATCATTATTATTATTATTGTTAATTTTTAAAACTTTGGATATGAGATAGTTTAGTGATATCTTGTCATTTACACTCATTTTTTATATTACTAAGGATGTAAAAAATGTTCAAGTGTTTATTGACTGTTTTTCCTCTATAGTGAATTACTTTTTAGTGTCCTTTGCTCATTTTTTATGTTGAAATGCTTTTCTTTTTTACTCTACTTTAAAATAATTCTTTCATTTAAGGATATTAAACTACCATATACAGGGTCCGGCACAAATAACCCTCCTTTTTTATTACAAAAACATAACATAACAATTTCACACTCTCTAATTCTGTAACAACACTATCACACTCCAGCACACCATATGACATTTTAGGTGAAATGTTCAAATTGCTGTCCATCTCGTGCGAGACATTCGTGTACGCACTAACCACACTCAAGCAGGTGGTACTTCTGCTAGACCCTGTATATTGGAAATGCATATGTTGGTTGTGGGAGTTCTTTATATATTTTGAAAACTCTGTTATAGGTATTTTCTCACAATCTGTCTTGTCATTTGACATTTTACATGGCATTGTTTGGGTAGCCACATTTAAAAATTTTTGATTTAATGAAGTTAATCATTCTTCATTAAGGTTTTTACATTTTGGATCTTGCTAAGTATATAAATAGGGTTTATAAGGTGTTTGACAAACTGATTGAAAAATATATTTTAAAAGGAATAAATATGCACAGTAGCCAGGATGATTTTGAAAAAGAATTACAAAAGGGTTGGAAGGATTTCCCTGTCAAATAGTATTAAGATATACTAAGTTCATATGGTACATGAGACAAAAACTCATAGAATAGATTTGAGTTATAAAAACCAAGACAGTTTTGAAAATAAACATTAAAAGAAGAACAAGAGAGTATGTCCTATCAGGTACGAGACATATCATGAAGTTTTGATAATTTTAAAAATACAGTATTGGCCCAGTAATAGGCAAGTATAATTGGGATAAAATACAAAGTCCAGAAACAGACACTTGTATTTATAGAAATTTGGTATAAATAGATGTGGTCATTTATCAAATCAGTGGGCCAGGGGCCAGTTGTTAAATATATTGCACTAGGGGAATCAGCTTTGATATAGAAAAGAAATGAAGTCTCCCTACTTATTCTATACATGAAATAAGGTCCAGCTAGGTATAAACACAGACAAACTCTGTAACGGCTAGAAGAAAACATAAGAACGTCTTTTTTTTTTGCCTCCCCTCACCCATACTAAGAGAATGTCTTTTTGATCTTGGACAAGGGAAAGTCTTTTCTAAAAAAATGTATTTTCTTATAATTCTTTTACAGTTTTATTTTTGGATTGAATTACTTAATCTATTTGGAAATTATGTTAGTAATCAATATAAAGTAAGGCTCTATGTTTATTACTTCAAATTGTCAGTCACTTTTCCTAGCACTATTCCTTGAATAATTTACCTTTTCTCCTCTGCTTTCAAATGCTATTTTTATCTTGTACTTAAATCATTGTGGATTATTGGTCTTTTTTTTTTAAGGCTTTTCTGCCTTATTATCATACTCACTTAATTATTATAGCTTGATGGCATACTTTAATATATAGCACACTTTTTAAGAAAACATTTGTTGGGTTTTTCAATATTTGGGCCTCATTTTAAAACTTAAAAAGCTTTATTAGCACCTGATCATTTATGAATATTATTAAAACATTTTCCAGAATCTCACTGAAATCTAGAAAAAGGCATCTAAGAACCATTTTTGAAAAGCTGAAGTGTTTTGTAAACAGGATGAATATGTGTGTGTTTAATGTTTTTTTTCTTTAGGTTAAAAAGATCCAGATTACAGGAGAAGGAAATTTTGAATTAGTAATAATATTTCATCATTTTAGTATAGAACGTTTGAATTAAGAATATTTTTGATGCTTGTGAGGGAAAAACAAGTTGAGGACTTGATTTACAGCTCTTAGAGATAGGGAAGATGTAGTTCGTATTCTTTTTCTAAGTTTCAGTAGTGGTGTGCAAGAGATTATGTTGACGTATACATTTTAATACCTGGCACAAATGTACTGAGAATCTACCTCAAACTAGAATGCTGTTTTTACCCATGAAAATTTTATATCAATATGTAGATTACCATCTCTACTGAAAGCCAATACATTATTTAAGCTGCAAGCTATTGTGCAATTTGAGAGACCAAGTTCAAGTTACTTTCAAAACCAAAATATGATATCTGTTTCTCAGGTAACTATTTTAACCTTTATTCTGCTCGAGAAGGCAGACCAGATGGCGACGAGTTTTTGGAGTAAACTAGGTTGCCCATATAGAATGTGGGAAAACTCTTGTCTGTTTTTTCAAAAAATCCTTTAATTGACTAAATGAATAGTCGGAGCATACAAACATCTAGGGAAGTATTCTATGATTATGAGATAATTGATTACATCCATTTATCAAATTGGAAATAAATTACAGTAATATTCATTACCTCAGGAAGCACCAATGTGGGTGACCAGCTTCCCACTGGGCAGCTGTCAGTGGTGCCGTGGCGACGGACTGGGGTGAAATACACTAATAATGAGGCCTATTTTGATGTGATTGAAGAGATTGATGCCATCATTGATAAATCAGGTAGGTGCTTTTAACTTGTTCTCTGAACTATGAAAATACAAAGAAGCCCCTTTCATGCAATGCTTGCTATGAGGAAAATTGTCCCCCAATTCAAAATCATTCATTTTAACTTAGTGCCTACTTTGTGTCAAGCACTGTGCTAGGTACTAGAAATGGACTTAGCTATAATGATGCAGGTGACATGATCATATATATAGAAATCCCTAAAGATTCAACAAAAAACTCTTAGAACTAATACATTCAGTAAAGTTGTAGTATAAACAATCAACATACAAGAATCAGTGGCATTTCTATATGCAAACAGCGAACTATCCTAAAAGGGAATTAAGAAAACAGCTATCCATTTATGATAGCAACAAAAATAATAAAATACTTAGGAATAAGAAATAAACTTAACCAAAGAGGTGAAAGATTCATGCATTGAAAATTATAAAACACTGCCCTGGCTAGTGTAGCTCAGTGGATTGAGCAGGGGCCTGTGAAGCAAAGAGTCGCCAGTTCGATTCCCAGTCAGGGCACATGTCTGGGTTGCAGGCCAGGTCCCCAATAGGGGACACATGAGAGGCAACCACACATTGATGTTTCTCCCCCACTCTTTCTCCTTCCTTTCCCCTCTCTCTAAAAATAAATAAATAAAATATTTTAAAAAAAGAAAATTATAAAACACTGGTGAAGAAAATTAAAGAAGACACAGATAAATGGAGAGATACCTATATTCATGGATTGGAAGAATTAATATTGTTATAATGTCGATAATACCCAAAGTGTTCTACAGATTCAGTGCTATCTCCATCAAAATCCCAATGGCATTCTTGGTAGAAATAGGAAAAAAAAATTCGTGTGGAACCAATAAAGACCCCAAGTAGCCAAAGCAGCCTTGAGCAGGAAGAATCAAGCTGGGAACGTCACATTTCCTGAATTCAAAATATATTACAAAACTACATTAAGTAAGATGGTATGGAATTTAAATAAAGACAGATATAGAGATACATGAAGCAAAATATACAGCTCAAAAATAAAGCCACACATTTATAATCAACTGATCTTCAACAAGAATGTCACACATATACAATGAGGAAAGGATAGTCTCTTCATTAAATGTGCTGGGGAAACTGAATATCCACATACAGACCAATCAAATTGAACCCTTACCTCACCATGTACAAAAATCAATGCAAAGTGGATTAAAGATGTAAACATAGGACATGAAATCATAAAAGTACTGGAAGAAAAGATAGGGAACAAACTTTTTGATATGTCTAGGCAATGATTTTTTTTAGACATGACACCAAAAGCAAAGGCAACAAATGCAAAAATAGACAAAAGGGATTGCATCAAACTAAAAAGCTTCTTCACAACAAAGAAACAATCCACAGAGTGAAAAGGGAACCTGTAAATGGAGAAAATAGTTGTAAGTCATGCATCTGAAGAAGGATTAATATCTAAAACATAAGGAATTCATGCAACTCGAGCAAAACAGCACAAAAACCAAATAACCTGATTAAAAAGTCAGCACAGGGCATGACTAGACATTTTTCAGAAGAAGACATAAAAATGGCCAGAGGGTATTTGAAAATGTGCTCAACAATTACTAATCATCAGGGAAATGCAAATAAAAGCTATGAGATATTGCATCGTACCAGTTAGAATGGCCATTATAATAAGACAAAAGATAAGTGTCGAAAGGATGTGGAGGAAAGGGAACCCTTGTGCACTGTTGGTGGGAATGTAAATTGGTATAACCATCATGGAAAACAGTGTGGAAGTTACTCAAAATCTTAAAAATAGAACTACCGTATGATCCAGCAATCCCACTCCTGGTTATATCCAAAGGAAATGAAATAAGTATCTCGAAGAGGTATCTGCACTTCCATGTTCATTGTAGCATTATTCACAGTAGCCAAGATACGGAAACAACCTAAATGTCTGTTGACGGACAAATGCGTAAAGGAAAATGTGAGCTAGATCTATATATACAATGGAAGATTATTCAACTGTAAAAAAAGAACACTTGCCATTTTCAACAACATGGGTGAACCTGGAGGGCATTACACTTAACTGAGATAAACCAGATACAGAAAGACAAGTACTCCATGGTCTCGCTTATGGGAGCAGAGAGAGAAGAGTGGTTACCAGGGGTTATTGGTCAAAGCATACAGAGTTTCAGTTATGCGAGGTAAGTTCTGGAGATTTAATGTACAGCAGTGACTGCAGTTGCATTGTTAAAGGATTCCCCTCACCTCATCTGGTTAAAGAACACATCCTCACTTCACATGTTTTATATATTTGAAATCTGCAGAGAGAGAGATCGTTAGTGCTCTCACCACACACACACACACACACACACACACACACACACAATAACTGGGGTGATGGATATGTTAATTGGCTTGATTTTGGTGATCATTTTACAATGTATATGTATATCAAAACATCAAATTGTATAGCTTATATATAATTTTTATTAGTTAATTATACCTCAGTAGAGCTCAAAAAGGCAATGAAAACATGACAATGCAGACCAATGCTTGTCTCACACTGTTATTTATTTTATTTTATTTTTCATTTATTTTTTCCTAAGTACTTTATTTTTCAAATTACATTTTATTGATTATGCTATTAAAGTTGTCCTGATTTTCTCCCCTTTGCCCCACCTCCACCCAGCATCCCTCATTCCCTCAGGCAATCCCCCCACCTTTGTTCATGACCATGGGTCATGCGTACAAGTTCTTAGGCTACTCCATTTCCTACACTGTACATTACATCCTCATGGCTACTCTGTGACTACCTATTTGTACCTCTTAATCCCTTTATTTCTTCACTCATTCCCCCACAACCCCCTCCTATCTGGCAACCATCAAAACGCTCTCTGTATTCATGATTCTGTTTCTGTTCCTCTTGTTTGCTTAGCTTGTTTTTTAGAGTCAATTGTTCACAGATTTGTATTTTTGCCACTTTATTCATAGTTTTGATCTTTTTATTAGGTCCCTTTAACACTTCATGTAATAATGCTTTGGTGGTGAACTCCTTTAGTTTTTGCTTATCTGGGAAGCACTTTGTCTGCCCTTTGATTCTGAATGATAGCTTTGCTGAGTAGAGCAATCTTGGCTGTAGGTCCCTGCTTTTCATGACTTTGAATACTTCTTACCAGTTCCTTGTTGCCTGCACAGTTAACCAGTGCCATCTCAGTAAATTTAATAAATTTTTTTAAAAAGATGAGATAGACAAACTCTCAAAGAGAAAAGTAAGCCCAGTAACTAAGTCATTGAATACCTATACTATTCCCATTCTGAATAATAGAGGAAAACAACAATTATTTGCAAATAATGAAGAGAGCCATATCATTCAGAGGAACAATTAGTCAGCATGTGGCTGTTACTCAGCATAGTGGTGGGAATCTCATCTTCCCCATGACGAGCCTTCAGAGATTCTTGTCAGTAAATGTGGGTGAGTGGCAGCTGCCTTTTGGTTCAGCGATGGTATTTTCAGCATTTTTTACTAATAATTTCTGAGTTCTGCTACTAAATCTTTTTGAAACCCTAATTGTGTCCTGAATTGTGTTCCATATACGAACTTCTGGACCTTTTTATGAAATACCTTTGTTGTAGCTGCTGTTGTTGATGATGATTATAATGTTATTTTGTTGTTGACAGTGAAGTTATACAAATAAAGGAGACTAGAGGGGTTACAAAGAGAAAGAAAAAGAAAGACAGGCTACAGCTACAGAAGCTAGCTTAAAGTCTAGTGGAGGAGAGAAAGGTAAAATGGTGGAGCATGAGAGAGGTATCCCACTCATACAGAACAAAATCTAAAGAGGTAAATTATGTGGAATCACCCTGCCTATTTTCAGAAACTGTAACCCCCCCTTGGCTAAGGCTGAGTGAGAAACTTTGAGACCCTAAGCCACTAAGGAGACAAAACTTATCCCCCTGGCAGAAGTACTGTCTTTGCCCACTTTATTTCACCCTGCCTGGCCCCCAGTGCATGACTGGTTAGCCAATGACAGGTAAGATTCCTCAAAAGAGGGACAACCTAAGACAGGCGTGGTCATGAGGGGGCCCTCAGGGAAGGACTTGGGGAGCTATGGAAAAGGTGGGTGATGGACCCTCACCCTTCAGCTTTGACATAGCCTGAGTCCTCATTCTGGCTGCAAGAAGTCTCCTAATCTCTTGGCTGCCTTACTTCCCCTGCCTGACTTAAGCCTGAAACAATGCTGGAGGTGGGTGCAGCCCTGTGCTAGAAAGGGCAGGCTCCCCTGGGCAATCAGGCCTAAGAAAGAGCACATAGAATCCTGTGAAACCTGCTTTACTAATACCCTCACATTTAAATGATAAGGGTCCAAGCATGAAATGAGTTTGTTTCCCCCAAGTTTTATGGCCCTTTGGCTATTTGACCCTGACTCAAAATAGGCCCTCAGAGTTCTTTGAATGTTATCTGTTTGACCATTACTGCCTGACAATGATTGATGAGCTTTCCATATATGCCCTGTATTCCTATGCAAATTAAAGCCAATAAAAGCCTGTCAAGGCAAGGGTCAGAGCGAGGCACTCTCCCCTTGAGAGGGTGGCGGTGCTGTCCATTTTCTTCCACAGAACTTGGTAGTCTGCATGAATTTGTCCCATCTCAGCCACAACACCATGGACACTGCTTGCTGGTGTCTGCGTCAGTGAATGTTTATGCTTTATTGGTGGAATGAGTAGAAGTTATTAAAAATTCATGTATCTTGGAGGTAAGTATGTGCAAACACTTAGAGATAAGTAACATATTGTTGAGAAATAAGTAGTTTAGTATGTTGGGAAAGTAGTTTAGTATGACTGGATTGAGAAGCATAAAAAAAGAAAAGTAAGTATTGAGGCTTTAAAACTAGGCATAGCAGCTTTTCATATTAGTTCAAAACTGAAAATACCCCAAATAAGCATTAGTAATAGAAAGGATAAATAGATTTTGATATGGTCCAACAATGGAATACTATACAATGATGAAAAAGAATAACTACTTTTATACAGCCAACAACATGAATGAATCTCACAGTGTTGAGCAAGGAACTTGGATGCGTAAGGTTATGTACATTTACATGAAGTTTGAAGACAGGTGCAACTTAATCTAAGGTAATAGAAGTCAGAATTTTAAGGACTTGGACTAATTAGGTGGGGCAAGAGGAATATAGTAGAATGCTAAAAAGGTTTCATATCTTGATGTGGGTGATATTTGCATAGGCATATACATATTTACAAATTCATTGAGCTGTACATTTAGGATTTTGGCATTTTACTGTAAGTTTTGCCTCAATTGAAAAAATTAAAAAACAAAACAACAACTAGATGGGTAGATCATGAAGAGGCTTGTATGCCTTTTTAAGGAGGGTTATTTGGATCAATTAAAAAATGTTGAGTTGGGGTGTAACTTGAACAGATTTGTAGTTTAAAACTATCAGTCCAGCTGCAGTGTGAAGAAGGGCTTGAAATGGGGTAAGACTGAAGGTAGGGAAAGCAGAAAGCTGTTACCGAAGTCCCAAAATATAGATGTCTTCAACAGTAATGAGGGTGGAGAGGAACAAACAGATGAGTTAAAAGATAGGAGTCATAAAAGAGAGGAAATGATCATTGATTGGCTATGGGCAGGGAACAATTAGAGGTGGTCGAGGACAGTCTGGCTTAGCAACAGGATAGATGGTGTCATCATGAAGATATGGAAAATAGAAAGAGCAGGTCCAGGAATGAAGATAATGAATGCACTGTCACGTGTAGAGTTTGAAGTGCCTCCAGGACATCTAAGCGGAGCTGTCCAATTGGCTGAACTGGAAAAAAAGATCAGGAAATAATTAGCCATCAGTGAAAATTGAAACCTGGAACAGTAGATGAAATAACCCAAGGGTAGAGTGTTGAGTGAAAGAGGAGAAATTCGGAACTGAAAAGTCAGAGACATTTGAAGGATGTGAAAAGAAATCAGTCCGCAGAAGGCACTGAGGGAGATAGGTAGAAAACTAGGAGAGGGGAGGATTTGGAAAAGGAAGGGGGGGTCAACAATGACGAATGCTACAGAAGGATCCGTGAGATAAAGGCCAAAAGTGTCCATTCGGTATAGCTGCAAAGCTCAGTGATGGCCTTAGGGAAAGCAAATTCTGATACAGAATTTTCTGAACCATTGGTTAAGATTATGATATTCTGTGTGATTCTGGTACTAGATTGAATACTCCTTTAGGCTAGTTATCTCATTAATTTTTTTATTCCCATTACTTCATCTAAGTATCTTATACTTGATACATAGTTGATAAATGTTTGGAAGGATGACAATGTTGGGTAAATGAATTGGACGAATGGAAAGAAGGAAGAGACTGAGGGAGGGATAGAGGCAGGAAGAGATGGAAGGAGGGCAGGAAGAAGGAGATGAGCCGGGAAGAACAGAGGAGAGTTCAGTAACCTCCTACCTTCCTTTTGTCTTGCTCCCGTCTCAGGTTCCACCGTTACCGCTGAGATCCAGGGGGTGATTGATGCCTGTGTCAAGCTGACCGGAATGCCGGACCTTACGCTGTCCTTCATGGTAAAAGCCTGGACCACAGTTTTAGTTCTTGGGAGGGGAAATTAAATGCTTTTGGAAAGACAAAGCTATGAGAATGAGATGGAACAAAAGGTATAATTAAGGCCCTGGCTGGTGTGGTTCAGTGGATTGAGCACCAGCCTGTGAAGGTCACCAGTTCGATTCCCATGCCTGGATTGTGGGCCGGGTCCCCAGTGTGGGGTGTACTACAGGCAATTGGTCCATGTTTCTCATCTAGATGTTTCTCTCCCTCTCTTTCTCCCTCCCTTTCTTTCTCTCTAAAACTCAATAAATAAAAGCATGCCCTGGCTGGTATGGCTCAGTGGGTTGAGTTCTAGCCTGTGAACATGAAGAGCTCCTGTTTGATTCCCGGTCGGGGCACATGCTGGGTTTGTGGGCCAGGCCCCCAGTTTGGGATGTGTGACAGGCAACCAACTGATGTTTCTCTCCCTTTCTCCTTCCCTTCTGTCTCCGAAAACAAATAAGTAATCTTTAAAAAAATAAATATAAATAAATAAATAAAATCTTTAAAGAAAATGATTGAGGACATCCACACAGCTGTGTCAGGCTTGACTTTTCTGTAAGTAACTACAGAATTTGTGTGTATGTATGTGTTTTAGTAAAAAACAACATCTAAATTACTCCTGAAAGAAAGATGGGCGTTTAATTCCTACTTTTTGCTGTTCCTTGACTGGTAACTATAGAACCCCAGGTTGCTGGATGACGTCAGCTTCCATCCTTGTGTTCGTTTCAAGCGCTGGGAATCTGAGCGCATCCTGTCCTTCATCCCTCCTGATGGAAACTTTCGCCTGCTCTCTTACCATGTCAGTGCCCAGAAGTAAGCAGCCCTTATAATTAAGAATGGAGTGTGTGTGTGTGTGTGTGTGTGCGCGCGCACGCGTGAGCCATATCCATAGTGATAAAACTCAGGCTCCAGAGTTACCTGGGTTCAAATTCCAGCTTCTACACTTACTAATTGGGTAACCTCAGCTGAGTTGCTTACCCTTTCTGGGTCTGTTTTCTTGTCTGTAAGTTGAAAATAATAGAAGTGCCATGTTATGAATGTTAAATAAGAGAATCTAAATAGTTCTTATCACAACGTTGGTGCTCATTAAGTCTGCTGCTGTTATTTTTGTTGTCATTACTATATGTCTAAATAAGAACACTGTTTCTTCCTCAAATTGGAATCTGAGTACACCTGTATTCAACCGCCCAACCCAAAAGAAGCATTAAATCACGCAATGAAAACCATAAAATGCAGCGATTTTTGGTCTTGGGCATTCTCTGCAGTGTGAGTCTAAGGGTCTTTATAAGCGGGCGTGTGGACTAAAGAGAGCTACGAGACCTCAGAGCCACCAATGCCTTTCTGCGTGGTTTGGAATAAATAGTTTATAAAATCATCCGAGTACTTGCAAGCAAAGGCTCCGGAATCAGACTGCCTGGACTTAATTCACGCCTTCAGTATTTATGATATGCGACCTTCGGCAAGTTACGTAGCGAGGTTAAGCATATCAGTGTTCATCTGTGAAATCAGGACAATATCCAATCAGTACCTACTTCATACTTATTGGAAGATTAAATGAGGTAACAGATAAAGCATTTAGCATAGTGGCACTCAGGAAGTGCTTGACATATATTAGGAACTGTTACTATTCTCTGACTTCTCTGTTTCCTCTTCTGTCAAGTCGTAACAACTTACCCTACTTCACAGGGTTTTTGTAAGGATCAGACAAGGTCAGGTGAAAGGCCTCTCAAGAAATTATTAAATGTGCATGACATATGAA
Source organism: Carollia perspicillata (assembly GCA_004027735.1). Classification (NCBI taxonomy): domain Eukaryota; kingdom Metazoa; phylum Chordata; class Mammalia; order Chiroptera; family Phyllostomidae; genus Carollia; species Carollia perspicillata. The sequence goes on from PVKM010013263.1 coordinate 26,571, forward strand.
TATTACTCTCCCAAGTACAAATAATTATCAGTTACATGTCACAAAATAAAACAGAAATATGGTGACTCCTAATTTTTGTTTATAATGCCTTTCTCATAGTAGGCTTAGTATACTTTTGAATTGTGTGGATATTATTCAAAGAGTCATTGGGAGAGTTCGTTTATTTACTAGACAGCATCTTAGCTTTACAAAAAGAAACAAATAAAAGATGACTAGGGGATTTTACCTGTGCTTCATTTTTAAGATGAGTAAGGACGTAGACAAGGGAGGCAAAGTTGCCAGCAGGGCAGACAAGGAGGAAAGGGTGCCATTTTGGCAGCACATTCATGAAACGGGCTTTCGTCTGTCTCTTTTCCAGCCTGGTGGCAATTCCAGTGTATGTCAAACACAGCATCAGCTTCCGGGACAGTAGTTCGCTCGGACGCTTTGAAATAACAGTGGGACCCAAGCAGACTATGGGGAAGACCATCGAGGGAGTGATCGTCACCAGCCAGATGCCCAAAGGGGTCCTGAATATGAGCCTCACTCCATCTCAGGGAACACACACGTTTGACCCAGTTACCAAGGTAGGAGAATAAGCAGGTGGTTTTGAATGGCTGATCTCAAATAGAAGTAACCCTGCCGGAGCTCTCCACATAGACTTTCTACCTTGTTGAAAGGGGTGATCTGTCAAAGGGACATTGTTTCTCCCTGAGACAATTTAGGGTAACAAATAGGGGTCTCTGTTGAGAAACACCCTAGAGGCAGGTTATAATATGCGAACCGATGGCCTGAGGTTAGAGCTCAACAGCCGCACATGAAAGGTTCCACTGTAACTCTTTCTTTCTTTGAAGATGCTGTCCTGGGATGTAGGAAAAATAAATCCCCAAAAGCTGCCAAGTTTGAAGGGGACCATGAGTCTTCAGGCTGGAGCTTCCAAGCCAGATGAGAACCCCACAATTAACCTGCAGTTTAAAATCCAGCAGCTGGCCATTTCCGGTAAGTGCCCGCAGCAGAGGTGGCTCTGAAGAGAACAGAAATGACTCCCTGCTTATCAAGTTTGGTCTCGTGGCCTGACATAATCTTTAGTGCAATCCTTTCTAGCACGTTTCTGGGGAAAGTTTACAATCCTTGCTTTAAAGTTGGCTTCAGTGACCTGAATAAAAGCTGTCTAAGACACAGATGAGAAGGAAACACTATTGGTAGGCAGAGGTGTTCCTGGGCAGTTGTTGAGTCTCCTAGGCTTGTCGCTTTGAAGTTTCCCAGGTCTTCAGTGTGGAAATGCTTCTGCTCTCTCAGCTGGTGACTAAAAAGGATAAATTCCCCTTTTCCCCCAATTTCAGGACACTGTCACATTTGCTTTTATTATCATGTAGAACCCTTGGGCCTACCCCAGTTGGTTTGCTGCAGTCTACACCCACCTTAGGATGATAGTAATAATAATGGTTACCACTTACTGGGCATTTCCTGGGTACTGGGCACTGTTTAAGCTCCTTTCATCTCTTATTGAACCACTTGAACAATTCTGTAAGATAGAAAGAGACCATGTGAAGTTCCTGTTTTTCTTTACCAACAGGCCTTGTCTAAATTATATGATTAGAATTCACTTAAATTATAAATTCTGTCATCTTAAAATATTTAATAAGCTGAAAATTTTATATGGTATAAAACTTTTTAGCTTAGTATAGTGAGAATAGTTAGAAAGCATTAATTTATTAATTTATTATTTTCTATTATTCATTCATTTGACTATAATTTATTTCATTATTAATTTCTTGATTTGGTATCATTAGTAGTTCATATACTCAGTGCAATAACTAGAGAAAAACATACAGTGGTCTTTTTCTTTACCCTCATTTCAGTCTGTATATAACTTTCTGATGCAGATACCAGCCCCACCCCCAGTGCCCATGCTGTTACGGATGAGACGAAACAAATTCACACAAAATTCACTACCAAGTTCTGTGGAGGAAAATGGACGGCACGGCCACTTTCTCAAGGGGAGAGTGCCCCGCCCTGACCCTTGCCTTGACAGGCTTTTACTGGCTTTAATTTGTATAGGAATACAGGGCATATATGGAAAGCTCATCAATCATTGTCAGGCAGTAATGGTCAAACAGATAACAAACTCTGAGGGCCTATTTTGAGTCAGGGTCAAATAGCCAAAGGGCCATAAAACTTGGGGGAAACAAACTCATTTCATGCTTGGACCCTTATCATTTAAATGTGAGGCTATTAGTAAAGCAGGTTTCACAGGATTCTATGTGTTCTTTCTTAGGCCTGATTGCCCAGGGGAGCCTGCCCTTTCTAGCACAGGGCTGCACCCACCTCCAGCATTGTTCCAGGCTTAAGTCAGGCAGGGGAAGTAAGGCAGCCAAGAGATTAGGAGACTTCTTGCAGCCAGAATGAGGACTCAGGCTATGTTAAAGCTGGAGGGTGAGGGTCCATCACCCCCTTTTTCCATAGCTCCCCAAGTCCTTCCCTGAGGGCCCCCTCATGACCATGCCTGTCTTAGGTTGTCCCTCTTTTGAGGAATCTTACCCATCATTGGCTAACCAGTCATGCACTGGGGGCCAGGCAGGGTGAAGTCAAGTGGACAGAGGTGGTACTCCTGCCAGGGGAACAAGCTTTGTCACCTTAGTGGCTTAGGGTCTCAAGGTCTCTCACTCAGCCTTAGCCAAGGGGGGGTTACAGTTTCTGAAACCAGACAGGGCAGTTCCCAACAACTTTCTGCCCTTTCCACTTAGAAACAGATCTTCTAATAGGACAGCTTTTGGTTGCAGACATTTTTTTGTTTTTAAATTTTATTTATTTATCTTTAGAGGGGAAGGGAAGGAGAGAAGGAGATAAATATTAATGTGTAGTTGCCCCTCATGTGTCCCCTGCTGGAGACTGGCCTGCAACCCAGGCATGTGCCCTAACTGGGAATCAAACCACAATCCTTTGGTTTGCAGGCCCACACTCAATCCACTGAGCTACACCAGCCAGGGCCCGAATTATTTTATTATCAGTGTATATACTAAGAATGAAGAATCTACCAGTTTCATGTAAGTGATGTAGTAAATGAAACTTTTTCTAGTTCATTGCTACTATTATCTTTATCCCACTGATCTCTTTGAATGGAAATGAATTTGAACAGTTATGCTACCTGCCTCCATGAATTATGCTTATGTCATATTCTTTCTTCCTTCCTTCCAGGACTCAAAGTGAACCGTCTGGACATGTATGGAGAGAAGTACAAACCCTTTAAGGGCATAAAATACATGACCAAAGCTGGAAAGTTCCAAGTTCGAACCTGAAGGGAGAGTTTTTTGAAGGGAATGGTCACGAACACTTTTTCCTTTCTTACTTGTCTAAAAGTAAAAAAATATCAGCCTGTCTCCTAGGTCAGTCCCCTTCTGGACCCACCCACTCCCTTTTTTCCTTAGCCTTCAGTGCCTGGAACTAATCAAGGGAGAAAAGGGTCGCGTGGGAGGATGGGACAGAACTGAAACATAGTCAGCACCAACTCAGTTCTCAAAGAGGTGTGATGGAGGCCAGAGATACCTGATACCATATTTAACTATTTCTAACGTGGTCACCCTAGGAAAACACTAGCATTTGTTACTTGTTTGGCTTTATTATCTGAAGCCAATGAAAGACTTGTTCGTTATTATTTTTTAAGGTGGGTAGATAAGTAGGAAGGAAAGAGGAAGGAAGGAAGGAAGGAAGGAAGGAAGGAAGGAAGGAAAAAAAAAGGAAGAAGGAGAGAAAGAAAGTTAGTTTGGAAGACAATGAATGTTAGTAAAGCAAAGGCCAGTTACAGATCTGACCTATGAGGGGAACAAAGGGGAAACAGTGTTAAAGAAGTATGAGGACCCAAAGTGAAAGTGGCAAGAAAAGCAAATCCCACATGAAGGGTTGGAAAGAATACAGTTGAGTTCGTTTATTTCTGATCCCTCTACTTTCATATATTTAAAAAAAATTGTGCTTCTAGAAATGAGCTGGAA
>PVKM010013264.1:0-30534 GCA_004027735.1 Carollia perspicillata
AAAAAAATGAAACTAGACCACCAACTTATACCATATACCAGAATAAACTCAAAATAGATTAAAGACTTAAATTGTGATACTATATGTTTTTAAGATACACTCAAATTAAGTAAATTTGAAAGCCCTTTCCTGGGTATCTAGGATATATCTCATTTTCCAGGTAACTTTCTTTACTTGTTTCAGATATTTCTTTATTCCACTTCTACTTTCAAGTTATTTCCAAACCTGCAAGGCCCTATTCACTGCCCCTGCCTTCCCCTTTACCCTACTCCAGTCCACTAAGTGTTATTTCTTCTTTTAAATTGCTGCTTCCCTACAGTAAAGCAGGGAAGAGCAAACAATTCAGGCTCTGGTGCCCAGTCTAGAAAATGATCTGCTAATGGTTGTCTTCTAGTCCCTCACCCACTGTCAGAGTGTTGTAAATAAGCCGTTATTGATTCCTCTGCTGATTAAACTTTTTGTTCTGCTGTGAGGAAGAATATTCTTTGACTCCTAAAGAACAGCCTGCTCCAGAACATCATGCTCATTATTAAAGTCAGTAAGAAATGTGATAGTAGTTCTTGAATATTTTTTCATTCCTTTGGTTCAGTTTTACTTATGACCTTCAGGTGATTATGCAAATCTTTAAAAATTGATATTCTGATGAAAATCAGAAACGATTTGTTGTTATAAATTTGTTTGGCTTATGGTTGTAAGGTAATAGTTGAGAGGAAAAATGTTCATTTCTCTTCATATGCCTCTTCATAGTTGTCATGTTGTTAGTTACTGAATAAATCCTTTCTAATAAATAAGATAGCCATGCAATTATACTAATTGTACATGGGAAGGTGTTTTGTTTTTACTAGTTTATTCAGCATAAACATCTTAAAATAGCTTCTATACAATATTATGTACAATATCATGATTTTTAACTCAGTAGAGAATTTAGGGTTCAGTTTTCCATAGAGTAACATGTTACATTGGTTTGTCAAAAAGAGCACACAGTCTTTATAAAAATACTGCTTTTAATGTTTTTATTTTTACAGAGAGCCAATGCCAAGCATACTGTGTCCTCGAAGCAGCAGCTACTCCTATCTTAAAAAAACTCAGATGCCTCTGTACTCTCCCTGTTGCTAATTGGAAATTTGCCACTGTTATTTTTGACCAAACAAGATTCCTCTTAAAGGAACAAGAAAAAGTAGTAAGTGATGCTGTTCATCAAGGTGAGTGCAAATATAGGTTACGTTATTGAAAAGAATATACATTTGTAGATTATGTGTCAAATTAGCAAAAAACATAGAACATGCAGAAATTAATCACAGATGACAGCAGCATATGGCACCCACACACCCAAACTGGAGAATCAGCTAAGTAAGGAGCAAAGGGTAAGAGATGTCATCTGGTGTTGCTTCCTAGTGAAGCTCCATTGACATGCACAGGGTGGGGCAAAAGTAAGTTCACAGTTGTTTTTATGGAAAATAATACAATAATTAATAAGTAATAATACAAAAATAAACTCTGCTTCACACACTCAAAATTGTAAATCTACTTTTGCCCTCTACTACTCTATTACTTGACAGATTCCTATTACAGAAATGAAATTAACCCTATTAATGGTAGCATCTGAGCCACCTAGTGTCCTTTCAAAAAAGGGAGGGAGGTAAAAAAAATCATATTAAAGTCAATTCTGGACATTTGCTTCTGGCCAAGATGGAGTAACAGAGGTTATGTTTAACCTTCTCCCAAAAATACAGGGAAAAAAATGACAAAGACAAAATACATGAGACTAGACTTTTATTAGCCTAGACATCAAGCAATGAAGAACAGGTGTTCCTGGGACACAGAAAACAAGTGAGGTGGTTCCTACCATTGCTCTAGGATACTGCCTCGAAAGAGTTGCCAGCCCAGGACACAGGTGCCTGAGGCAGAGCCAGTGGGCAATCTGAGCTAAGGAAACAGAATGGGGCAGCCAGGGAGACTGAGGCAGCTAGAGTTAAAAGGGTAGAATATTAGAGCAGAGAGCTTCACACAGAGTCCTGGAGATCTACAGAGGGTCTCCACCTCCCTCAAGTATTCAGCAAAATACGTATCACAGAGTATATGCAAGGCTGGTGAACTACCTGATGTTGCAGAAACAAAACCATCTGAAAGGATTGATGGAACTGCACTCCGCATTCACACACGGCAAAGAATATGCCACTGACTGGTCAAGAAAAACTCATACTTTGTGGGGTATTAAGTACAGTGTTTAGGAAAGTTTTGCCTCAGTAGTGGGGAATAATTATCTCTAGACTTAGCGCTGCTCTAGATCTGCCTAACAAATTATAAAAGCAGGCCCCAAAGGATCAAACTATTTCCAAGGAACTTAACTGCATCCCAGAACAAGGCTAAAGATTATTTATATAAATACAAAAATACGTAGCTCCCAACAAGGTAAAATCCACAATGTCCAGCATGCAGTCAAAGCTTATCAGGCATAGTAAGAGACAGGAAAACACAACCCATAATGAGATTAATCAATCAAAACAAACTCAGAACTGACAAAGATGTTAACATCACCAGAGAAAGACACCGAACCTTATAACTGTATCCCAAATCAAACTTCTAGAGACTACACTACCATATATGAGATGAAAAATGCATTGGATGGGGAGAATGGCAGATTAAATATTACAGAAGAAAATGTTAGTTAACTTGAAGTTATAGCAATAGAAACACCCAAATAAAACACAGGTAGATAAAAGATTTTTTAAAAAGAAACAAACAAAAGAGTGTCAGTGGACTGTGAAACAATTTCAAATATTCTAACATACTATCAATTATAGGTCTCAAATAAGATGCAAAATAAGGGTAAACAGAAGAATAAATATCTGAGGAAATAATGACTATAAGCTTTCTAAATTTCACTACAAACCCACAGATCCAAAAAACTCATTGAACCCTAAGGCCAAGAAATATAATAAAGCTGTACCAAGGCATATCATAATCAAATTGATCAAAATCAGTAATAAATAGAAAATTTGTAGGAGTAGCCACAGGGAAAAAGATATATTGCATTGGAGAAACAAAGATAAGGACGACATCAGATTTCTCGTCAGAAATAATGCAAGTGAAAAAGACAGTGGAGTAACATCTTTAAAATACTGAGGAAGAAAACATCTGTCAACCTAGTTTTTTATACTAAGCAAAAATACGGAGCCCAACACAAATAATACCCCTTTTTTATTACAAAATCATAAGCATGTAATTGCGTAATATAACAATATTACACTCAAGCATACCATATGACATTTTAAGTGAAATGTTCAAATTAAAACTATAAATTGTTACAACCATATTATTACCCTACCAACCACACCGAGCCAGGCATTACTTCTGCCAGACCCTGTATATCACAAAAACAAAGGTGAGATAAAAATATTTTCAGACATACTAATGCTGTAAGAATTCATCAGGGGCAGACTTACACTGTAAAAAATATTCTGCTAAGAGTAGAATAAAAAAATCAAATCTGGTTTCTCTGTTCTGTCCTCATCCCACTCAGGTGATAGTTGATTTGCTTCCACAGGTCATTCCCAGGGATGGATATACTACCCATAATCAGTTTTTCTATCGCCTTTGATACCCAATAGTTAACTGCTACATATTTTCCTTGTCTTTATTGATTAGATCAGCCATTTTTAAATGTTGTAGCAGAATTCTCTTAAGATAAATATTTCATGGGATCCCACTATATAAAATAGAGAAAAGTAGAGTTTCTCTGGTTAAATTGGGGCAGTGGGTCTAGAATCTTGTCTTCTTGGTCTCACTTCTGTACACAGTGAAATTCCAGCTATCATCATCAAAAGACAATTGGCCTGTCCCTGTGAATACATCTCTTTTTTAAGTCATATCTTTAGATAGATATTCTCAGGTGTCTACTTTCATTTGAAGGTATTGCTTTATGTTATGATTCTTTACCTTTAGTTTAACCAGTTGGCAAGCTATGAGTTACATTTTTTTCTTGTTTCATAACTAGAAATCATTGACCTTTTTTCCCACCAAGAGTAGAAATAATTAAATATTCTTTGGAAGGAAAAAAAGTGTGAGCTTTAAAGTTAGCTCTCTGGGTTTGAATGCTAGCCCCATCGTTTATTCACAAATTGACCTTGGATAGTTACTTAATGTCATTAACACTAGTTCCTCACCCATAAAATAAGGACCATAATAAACTTGTCTGATAGGGTTATCATTATAAATTTAATGAAATAACCACCTTATACACAGCCTAGCATAGTAAGCACTCCATAATAAATATTAGCTATTATTGTTAAACATTCTGATACATACTCTAAAATTCTAATATATATCCTATGTTTTTAATTTTTTTTGATTACTTAGGTACAAATGATGAGAGAGAAATGACATTCAAGCAGGCGGGTCTCTTACACCTTCTGGTCACTATACGAGATATCCTTTTAACATGTAGCTTGGACACAGCATTGGGTCAGTGGGGAAAATTTTTAATTTTCCTTTTCTTCCTATTGAAATATTTCATCCAAAACAATTTTTTTAAAGATTTTATTTATTTATTTTTAGAGGGGAAGGGAAGGAAAGAGGGAGAGAAATATCAATGTATGGTTGCTTCTTGTGCGTCCCCCACTGAGAACTGGCCTGCAACCCAGGCATGTGCCCTGACTGGGAATCGAACTGCAATTGTTTGGCTCTCAGGCCCGCACTCAATCCACTGAGCTACGCCAGCCAGGGCTTCAGAATAATTTTTAATTTTCTGAAAAAGATGAAACTTATAAGAAACTACATAGTTTCTTTTACTTCTGTGTTAAACATTATATACATTTTAACATAATTATAATGGAATATATATTTTACTTTGTTTATATTCATTAAAAGGAATTAACTATAACAACTATCAGCACCTAAAATATAGGTTTAGTATTCCCTTATCTAGTCCTGAGTTACAGAGTCCTGGTGGCTTTAAGCATATTTAATTGTATAATCATTATCATGCATTAATTTTTAGTAGAAGATGGCATTTTGCCATATACATTTTAGGCCCTTATTGAATGTCTGTGACTTTTAATCTTTGCTGGATGAAATATGGCTAAATTATTAGTAGTAAGATCTTTTACATTTTTGGGTTGTATGTGTAAATGAGGATATAAACCACTTAAGTGATAGAAATAAAACTAATTTCAATGTGTTGACAATTTTATGATTCTGGAAATTCTTTCTAAACTATAGAATCATTAAAATATCTGTCTTACTACATCACCACTTTAGCCCCTTATTGCACAATTATTGAGACCTGTTTACTAATGGTATGCTTATAGGATTGTTTTATAATTAAGAGTTTTTAGGAACTATTTCAAATATAAAGTGAATATAATTTTCTCTGATCAGTCATCCAGGTGTTTCTTCTTATCTGCGACCCAGACAAATATTATTTCTCTAATCCAAGGTTCTAAACATAAGTATTAAGCAGCAGTGAGTTACAATTATGCTCCCTCTACAATACTAGGAGTTATAACACTTGGCTAACTATTATGTCATTTGGCCAAGTATTATAACTCAGTTGCAGCTACTCTTAGAAAGCCCAGCATGGTGCTTTTCCTTTCTTTTCCAATTAAACCACCTGGGTGTTGATGCTGGATCAGGTTTTCTTACCTTCATCCCCAGACAAGTAAGGATTGGAAGCTATATCCCTAATTTACAGTACCTGGACTTAGTATAAGGGTATAGTGTCACATGCCTGATGCGTGCACCGGCCTGCAGTGTCCGTGGCATTATGGATGAGATACGAGACAAATTCACATGGGCTACCGAGTCCTGTGGAGGAAAAGGGATGGCACGGCTACTCTCTCAAGGGGAGAGCGCCCTGACCCTTGCCTTGACAGGTTTTTATTGGGTTTCAATTTGTACAGGAATACAGGTGAAGTTCATTAATCATTGTCAGACAGTAAGGATCAAACAATAGATAGCATACAAAGAACTACAAGGGTCTATTCTGAGTCAGGGTCTGTTAGCTAAAGGGCTACAAAACTTTGGGAAACAAACTCATTTCCTGCTTGGACCTTTATCATTTAATTGAGAGCATTCTTAGCGAAGCAGTTTCATGAGATTTTATGTATTCTTTCTTAGGCCTGGTCACCCTGGGGAACCCGCCCGTTCCAGCACAGGGCTGCACTGCCCTCTGTCATATTTTCAGGCTTAAGTCAGGCAGGGGAAGTAAGGCAGCCAAGAGATTAGGAGACTTCAAGCAGACAGAATGAGGACTCAGGCTATGTCAAAGCTGAGGGCTGAGGGTCCATCACCCCCTTTTGCTATAGCCCCCCAAGTCCTTCCCTGGGGCCTCCCTGTGATTGTGCCTGTCTTAGGTCGTTCCCCACTTGGGGAACCTTACCCGTCATTGGCTAACCAACCAAGCATTGGGGGCCAGGCAGGGTGAAAAAAAGGAGCAGAAGCAGCACTCCTGCCAGGGAGCTGAGCTGTGGCTTATGGTCAGAAGGTCGCTCACTCAGCCTTAGCCTTGCAGGGGTTACAGCTTCTGAAAACAGGCAGGGCGGTTCCCAACACATGCCCTTCTGCATATTTAGTTACCTGTCTTCATTAGACTTTTTGGCTTCCATAAAAGATTGTTAGTCCTACTAACAGCTAGGCTGACATTAAAGTATAATAGTAAGGCAGAATATAAAATTTTAGCATATCTGAGCTCCCTGTACTATAGAGAGTACATTTGTTATTTACTTCTGCTCAATACTTATCAAAACCTTGAGTTAGAGAAATAGTAAAAGGATTGCTTGAAACATATTCACCTTTAATTACTGTACAATTTACCCTAGGATTAAGTGAGATCAGAGAGCTTATACTAGAATTGTTTTTGCTCCTGAAAGACATGCATTTACTAAATTAAACTTTGGCATTATTATTTGACTACCTTGAAGAATATTATAAAAATAAAATCCTTGTGGGGAACAAATATAAAGGACACATGGACAAAAACTAAGGGGGGTGGAAATGGGAGGGAGGTGGGGGGTGCTGGGAGGGGTGGACTGGGATGGGAGTAAAAGACAGAAAACTGTACTTGAACAATTAAAATTAAAAATTTAAAAAAATCCTTGTGGGAAAGCTAACTTCTTAAGCCCTAGGTACCAAGCCATAATGAATAGCCTAACTGCCTTAGACATTTTTTAGTGGAGGGCTTTTTTACTCCTCCAAACCTCCCAAAATCAAAGAGCAAGTTATGTTGTCCTCCTTTCCTCCCCTCTCTCTAGAGCAGGAGAAAGGTTTGTAGGGGTCTAGCTGCCTGCCCTGGTCCCTTGCAGAATTCTGTCTTCTCCCAGCTGTGTTTGCTACTTCTCCCAAGCTAGCAAACTGGAAGTTTCAAGGCTAAAGATACTGTTTCAGAATCAGAAAAGGATTAAAGGAAATTTCATTCTTTTTGTGTCTGTGTTATGACTCTTATTTCCTTTCAGGTTTTTACCATGGAGTTTCTCAAAGAACAAAAGTCATGCTTTCTCCCCCCAACTTTTGTTTTTAACAGGATATTTGTCAAATGCAAAAGATGTGTACAAAAGCATTTTAGCTTCCTATTTGGATGACATTTGGAGACAGCTAGAGATTGTACAATTTATTAAGGGAAAAAAGCCTGAAACCAACTACAAAATACAAGAATTACAATGTCAGATACTAAATTGGATGCAAAGTGAACAGCAAATTAAGGCAAGTACTAGAATAAAGCAGATAACAGTAATTACTTTAAATAAGAACTGAATGTAAGATACATTTTCACACTTTAACACAGTCTAGGCTATTTGGTCCCTTGACAGTTTTCTTCTTAACTAAGTTAACAGAACAAAATCAGACCCAGAGAAAGGATGATTTGCGTTATTATTCATATGTCTTGATTTTAAAAATAATTTTTATTATACACGGTTTTCTATGGATTGCTTCTCCAAATCTCAAAAATTTTGTCTGATACTTGTAAGTTCATGAACATATACCCAGTAGTAGAACTACAATAATTTATTTTTAGATATTGAACCAAAACCTCATCTTATGTAATTCTACAAAAAAAAAAAGCACTTATTTTATGCCTTGGATTATATTGGAAATTTTTGCTCACCCAACCTCAAGTATATGATGGTGGCATTAATAATTATTTAAGAGAAAATGCTTTTTAAAATCTTTTCAAGCACAAAAGCATTTCAGATGTTTTACATAAAATATGGTTACAAATTTGGCCTTTTTTTTCCTCTGTAGCCCTCCAATATTTTAATCCCCAACTTTATGGTTACTTGGTAACTTGCTTGAGTCATTAAAATAAAACAATCCGTAAGAAATTTAAATTTGAAATTGATTTGTTGTCTCCACTCTCCCCTTGCACCACCAAAAAGAAAAACTGCAATGGTGGATAGGAAAGTATAGCAGCAAATCATTGGTTTTCTCCAACAAATTCACACAATACAGGCAGAGACAATTTATGTCTAGATGGAATCACCTGCATGGGAATACTTGAAGAATGCTAAGGATGTCGTACTGCAAATTTCTTTTCTCATTAATATTTGATCTTAGCAGAATTTATTCCTTTGTATTTAAGCATGATATCTTTTACAACACAAATATTTACTTTGAAATCTTATTGCCATTAGTTTCACATAACCAATTAAGTTTATTTTGTCACTGTAGCAAAACTATGGAAAAGAATAATTATTCAAATATACATATGTGAGAAATTCTTATGTTTGGTCAGGTGCTGATTATAATAAGAATGGACTCAGATGGTGAAAAACATTTACTCATTGAAATCCTTAACAAAATGGAAGGTAGGCAGTTTTTAATTATGCATCATTTGATAACATGCTTGAACGTAAAAATGTATTGATTAAATCAAGTTTTAAGATTAAGATATAATTGACATACTATAAAATGTATCCTTTAAAAGTAAATAACTCAGTGGCATGTAACAAGTTTTTAAATCAATCTGGATTATACATCTGCAATATAAATATGCTATAATGTATGCTAAATTTAAATAATGTATATATTATCAATTGATATCTTTTATTGAATATCTACTAGTTGCTAAATAATACTATTTACAACAGCTCTATGAATAGTTCTTATTAACTCTATTTTACAAATAAACTAAAAGTTCATAAAGGTGATGTAGCATGCCAAATCTCATAGGTACCAAGTGAGGGAATCAGAATTCGAGACTAGGCTCCCTTGTTCCACTGTCAATTCACTCTTCTGCCCGCTATGGCCACCTCTGCCAACCCTTTTCACCTGGTGCTGTGGAACCCATTGCTTATATGTAAACTCTTCTTCACCTCCCTATCTTAAGTGAAGCCCAGCTTTTCCCAGATGATACTGCTTCCCCTGTGTCTTTCTCAGATAGAAGCTAGGTCCATTATTTTATGTGTTTGCGAGATCCTTGTAATGCACTCAGCGAGTAATCTGCTTTGGAATGATAGCTAATACAAATCATTATTATTTAAAAGGAGATTAGCTTCTAAAAATATAACCTTATAAATTATAACCTTATAAAATATAACATCTATACTCTCTCCCTTCTTATTGCCACCAAAACTACTGACATATCAATTCAATTAAACATAAAATTATTAAGTATTACTTGGTCATTACTACATCATACCATTGTGATCTTTCCAGTCAAAGGAGTACAGTAATGGAGTGTAGAATTTATTTTAACTAGAATTAGCTATTCTTAAATGAATTATATATGTAAAAAATCAACTGTGTGGATACAGAATTTCTGTTGTTTATTATATATTCTAAAAAATTAGTACCATGAAATTTAAATTGAAATGCAGTCTCTTGATGTTTAGTTATGCACTTAAATTTTTACTAGAGAAAAAAGGTAAAATTTACCATGATTTTTAGCAAAATAAAAATAACTGCACAGAATTGGTGAGTAGGTTTTACTTGGTCATTTTTAAATTAAGTTTTTGATCCATTTTATTATTTTACATAATAAATTCAGAACTCCCATGTTCAAACGCACACAATACACACACACACACAAGAAATATTTCTTACAGTTTAGACTTTCTGCTCCCTAGACTTAGAAAAATAAACCCTCAGATTGTATTCATTTTTGTGGTAGTGAAATATATGACATAGCTAAAAATTACATATGAACAAAACCCTGAAAGCCCTGGCCTGTGTGGCTCAGTGGCTTGGAACATCATTACATAAACCGAAAGGTCATGTGTTCAACTCCCAGTGAGGGCACATGCCTAGGCTGCTGGTTTGGTCCCTGGTCGGGGTATTTTTGAGAAGCAACTGATTGATGTTTCTCTCTCGAATTGATTTTTTTTTCTCCGTTCCTCCCTTCCCCTGTCTCTGAAAAAAATCAATAAACATGTCCTTGGGTTAGGATGGAAAAAAATACTGAAAAAAAAAAAAAAAAACCCTTTCTTTCATTACTATTTTTTTTCTAACAGGTTTAACATTGACTGTCTTACATTCAAACAAAAGAAGAGACTATCTGGAATCTGAAGGTGTTTTAGACGGGTAAAAATGTATTTCTTCATCTATGGGGAGCAAACACACAAATTCCACAGGAAAAGCACAATTTCTCCTATAATTTAACTTTTATAAAAGCTTTAATAAAATCTGAAATTAATCAATGTCTCTACCCTCTTTGGAAAAATGCTTTACATAGAACATTTTAATTCAGTTCATTGCCTTGTGTTGTATATTTTTGTTGTGCAGAATTTTAGTTCAATCTTGCTTCAAAATCCCTAGACTAGCATTATTATTGTCATTGTCAGTACAGAAAGTGCTTATTTAGACTTACAAGATTTTACTAGTTTTTTTGCTCAGCATTGTTTCTTGTATTTCCTTCATTTGTTTTGGGTTCTCTCTCATCCTGAAGTACAAAAGTATAAATTCTTTCAGTGAGGCCTGCTAGTGATAAATTTAGTGTTGATTTGTCTAAAACTGTTTTTATTTTGCCTTCTTTTATCTAGAAATTATTTATTTCTAATATTGGATCTAAATAATAAAAAGAGAAGATATAAATCAAATAGAAGTTCATAAAAGCTATACATAGATAACCTTTTAATTTTTATCAATCTAGATTGCTCTGGTCAAAAAGCAGTGGTAGAGAATTTTAATTTTACAATGTGCTGTTATATGAAATTCAAAGATGGTGAAGATAACTTAAGTATCCTTCTTTTTTGTTGTTGTCAAATCACTGTTGTTGTCAAATTGAAAAAAAGTATCCCTATTTCACAGTTGTTAGATAATATGTTATTACATAGCTTCTCAAAGATTAAACCCTTACATTTATAGGAAAATGAGATTGATTTCTCATGGTGATTTATCTGCTATGGATAAGACTCAGTTAATAATAATATTAAGGACCCTTGCATTTGAGAATGTGGAATAGTCTACAATTTTTCATATCTGGGTTAAATAAAAAAGTGTGACCATCAAAAAAAGAGAGAGAGAGTAACACAAGTAGAGAACAAATCAACAGACAATACCCCAGTGCTTTTGTAAGATAAGTGGGCATAGATTAGAGAAGAATAAAATAAGCCAAAATCAGTTATCTTTTAGCATTCCAAGTAAATAATGGTACAAGTATAATTCCATTTTCTTGGCTTTCTTTTGTCTTCAGCACAAGTTCCTGTGTAGTAGTACATAACCAATATATCGGAGCAGAGTTCCCCTGGAGTAATTTCTCACTTGTGGTGGAATACAATCACGGAGAAAACTCTTGTTGGACTAAACACTGTGAAAAATTGAATATTCCATTCGTGGCCTTTAAAGTGATTCTCCCAGACACAGTTTTAAAGAGTAAGAATACAAATCAAAAACTTTTTTTGTTCCATTAGGATGTGAAATTTCTGTTTTCTGTTTCTGATCTATGAAAAGAGAACAAGCTATGAGATTAGAAGACTTGAATTTAAGTTCTAATTTTACCACTATCTGTGTGACATTGAACAAGTCCTTTAACTATCTCTTATCTCATATTTATCATTTGCAAAGTAAACTATACTGATTATATTTATCTTCATCCCCTTAACTTCTAAATTTTACCTGTAATAACAGAATTTATTACAATTACATCTAATATCAATTTGGTACTTTTATTTTATAGTACTTTATTACATTTTAGAGAAAAACTATGCAATAATATGTTGACTGATTCAGAAAAGTTTTAATAAGCAACAAAGTATTATACACAAACACTTAGGAAAGAGTCTAAAACCACTTTGTATATCCTTTGGTTTCTTGGTGTTTCTCACCTCACATGCCTGAGGTTGTGAATTCTCAGACCTTTGAAATTAAAAAGCCCGTAGATGTTTACTCCCAGCGCATCTCTCTTTCAACAGTTGTCGTGAGTTACTTTGTATGCTCCTCAAGCGTGGGTGGGAAGTTTGAATTGAGTTGTTTCAACTCAATGCTAAAATATACCATAGTTATTGTTTAGAATCCTTGATATTTAGAATTAAATGTTAAATCGATTAAATAATTGAAACATAGACCCAAGAAAAGATAAAAGGTAAGCATTCTCATTTATATTTAGAAGCTTCTTTCATTCTCTCAAAGATGAACTTAATTAACCAATGCATTATTTGAAGCATTTACAATTCAATTCTCCACTATTATACTGTAAGATAAAGTAATTTTATGTCTTGTATATTTTTATATATTTGTTTTAAGAAATCAGAATTCCAAGAAATAAAATTAATTGCTGGGTCAAAGGTCTGTACACATTTATATATTGCCAAATATCCTTCCAGAAATACTATGCCAATTTATATTTACATAGAAAGTGTGAGTGGATATTTTCCCCTTATCTTTATAATAAGTAGGCAACACTAATCTTTTAAGTCCTTGACAAAATTGTAGTCAGAAAATATTTTATAGTTGTATTTGTGCATCTGTTATTATTCATGTATTTTCATATGTGAATTGATCTTGTATAGCCATTCTTTTGTAAACTGCTTGTTTATATCTGTTGTCTATTGAGGCATTTATTCTTTTCTTATTGATCTGTATCATTCCTTATGGGTTATTATGCATAATATCAAATTTTGATCAGTTTGTATTTACATGGCAAATGTCCAGTATACACTTAAGTGAATAAAGCAGATTTTAACATTCACGTATATTATTATCGTATTTTTTCTTTTTCTTTTTTAAGTGAGTATACATGTGTGAGTATATATAAGCAAAGATATAAAAAAGTCTGGAAGTATATACTAAGCTTTGCTTTTAGTATGTGGTGGTTTTAGTAAATCTGTTAACTCTGTTTATTTCTAGGTAGTAGGATAACATATGGCTTTTATTTTATTCTTCAGTCCTTTCATTATTCCAATTGCTAGTTGTTTATAATGAATATGTATTATTTTTATACTACTCCTTGAACATACCTGTTATTCTCATGTTTAATAAAAAAATAGAAAGAGCTGAGGAATGAGAATAAAGAGGAATATTTATAAAATTTCTCTTATTTAGGAAGCAATTTGCCGGACAGTTTTGGTGGTTTTCTTTTGGATATTCAGATTCCATATGTGTTTTTTGCATCTGAAGGACTTCTTAATACTCCAGAAATACTTCAGTTGCTTGAATCCAAGTAAGTTGTTGATTTCATAACTTTAGCAAAGGTATATATATCCTAATGGCTAAACAGTATGCTAAATATATGGCATTATTTCTCTTGCATTCAAGCCTGGTATTATATTACACAGGAAGTTTTCCAGAAAGCCTATGTCAGTATACATTGCTCTCCTTCTAATATACCATCATAATTATTAAATATTATTTTTGTTAATATAAATCATTTTTGTGGTTTCTGTCCAAGATGGAGGCATAGAAAGATATGGTTCACTTCCTCACACAATCAAAAGAAGGAAACAACCAATTTAAAAACAAAAACCAACCAGAACAGCGAGAAAATCGACCTATATGGAAGTCTAACAACTGAGGAGTTAAAGAAATATTTATCCAGACTGCTAGGAGGGGCAGAGACAGGCACCAGAAGCAGAGAGGACACGTAGCAAGGTGGTGGCTGATGAACTGGGCAGTCTCACATTAGCATGTAGATAAACTGGGAGGAACAACTGGGGAGTGAGACAGACTGGGCAACCCAGGGCTCCAACATTGGCAAAATAAAGCCTCCGAACCTCTGGCTATAAAAACCTGTGGGAGTTGTGGCAGCAGGAGGAAATGCCAGTCTCTTGAAAGTGGGGTGAGAGCCAAGCAAGCAGCACTGTTCCCTCTCTGACCCCCTCCCCGACATACAGAACTACAGTGCAGGAAGTGGCTTACCCCACCTGGCAAATACATAAGGCTCTGCCCCTTACAATATAACAGGTGCACTGAGACAAAGAAATGTGGCCCAAATAAAAGAACAAATCAAAACTCCAGAAAAAAACTAAGTGATGGGGAGATGGCTAACCTATCAGATGCAGAGTTCAAAACACTGGTAATCAGGATGCTCACAGAAATGATTGAGTACAGACCCAAGATAAAGGAAGAAGTGAAGTCTATACAAAGTGAAATGAAGGAAGATATACAGGGAACCAACAGTGAAAGGAAGGAAACTGGGACTCAAATCAATGATTTGGTCAAAAAGAAGAAATAAATATTCAACCAGAACAGAGTAAAGAAACAAGAATTCAAAAATTAAGGAGAGGCTTAGGAACCTCTGGGAGAACTTTAAACATTCTAACATCCAAATCATAGGGGTGCCAGAAAGAGAAGAGAAGAGGGTTGCAAGAAATTGAAAACTTCCTTGAAAGCATAATGAAGGACAACTTCCCCAGTCTGGCAAAGGAAATAGACATGCAAGTCCAGGAAGCTCAGAGTCCCAAAGAAGTTAGATCCAAGGAGAAACACATCAACACATGTCATAATTAAATTGCCCAAGGTTAAGGATAAGGAGAGAATCTTAAAAGCAGCAAGAGTAAAGGAGACAGTTACCTACAAAGGAGTTCCCATAAGACTGTCAGTTGATTTCTCAAAAGAAACCTTGTAGGCAAGAAGGTGCTGAAAAGAAGTATTCAAAGTCATGAAAGACTAGGACCTACATCCAAGATTACTTTATCCAGCAAAGATATCATGTAGAATGGAAGGGCAGATAAAGTGCTTCCCAGATAAGCTGAAGTTAAAGGAGTTTATCATCACCAAGCCCTCATTATACGAAATGTTAAAGGGACTAATCTAAGAAATAGAAGATCAAAAATTATGAACAGTAAAATGACAACAAATTTACAACTATCAACAACTGAACCTAAAAAAAACAAAAACTAAGCAAACAACTAGAACAGGAACAGAATCACAGAAATGGAGATCACATGGAAGGTTATCAGTGGGGAGTGGGAGAGGGAGAATGGAGGAAAAGGTACAAGGAATAAGAAGCATAATTGGCAGGTACAAAATAGACAGGGGGAGGTTAAGAATAGTAGAGGAAATTGAGAAGCCAAAGAACTTATATGTACAACCCCTGGACATGAACTAAGGGAATGCTGGTGTGAGGGGGTACAGGGTAGAGGAGGATAAAGGGGAGAAAAAAATGGGACACTGTAATAGCATAATCAATAAAATATACTTAAAAGATAAATCAATTTTGTGGATAAAATATTTCATTGTTTAAATTTATATTTTAATTGCATTTCTTTTGTTACTAGCAAATAAGAACATTTTATGTGGGTTTATTCTGTGAATTACATGATTAGGTTATATCGTGAGTCACTGATAATATAGAGAATTACTATTCTAAGAAAAGAGTGTGGCTGTTCTCATTTAGAGGTCTTTAAATACTGCCTGTGAAATAGGACTATAAAGGTCTAAATGAATTTTCAAGTTTTTAGACCTTTAGTTCTAAGATCATACCAGCACTGAGCATTTTAAAATCATATAAAACTCTACCAAAGTACACAGTTGTCACAGGAATATTAGACAGTGGGCTATATCTCAGGGAGGAATAACGATGCTGTGACCTTAGTTAAAATGCTGATTTATTTTCCATGCTTTTGTATTTATATCTTAAAGCTGTGGGACAGTCATAGAAACTTCTGAACTACAAAAAGGTAGTTAAAATTTAAGCCAGTTTTAAGGAGAAAGAGAAAATTCTGATAAATGCAGAATATTTAGTCTAATAGCATGACGTTTTGACTTCATTAATTATTATTTAAAGAGCAGAACAAATTGATCAATACATATGTATTAGGTGCAATAATACTTAGCAAAGTACCTAAGGCAACAAATAGCCAACTAATTTGTTATATATACTGAATAAATCATAATTTCATCCCTCAAATTTGTAAAGTAGAATAAATTGATGTATAAAAGGAAAAGCACAATAGTTCAAATAATTTAATATGTAGGAGGACAATGCAGCTTTTCTCAAAAATTTTTCTTAGCTATTTCATTATGTCACCCCAAAATATTGTATTTTACAGCTATAATATCACCCTAGTGGAGAGATGCTGCAGTGAGTCATTGAAATTCTTTGGAGGGACGGAGTGCTATGTAGTAGTGACAGTTGATGAACACACTGCCATAATTTTGCAGGTAAAACTATACAGTAAAAAATATAAATCAAATAAATTAAGATATATGTATAGTCATGTAATTTATTGTTAGCTTTACTATAGACACAGCTTAACCTTAATCTATTACGATTTCTTCCAAAATTTTGCAAGTGACTCACACGTGCCAACACATCACTGTGGAAAATGCCTGTTATCAAGCTTCTTTGGTGCCTTATAATTTTTAACATACTTTAAGACAAAGCAAATATAGAATCTTTAATATTGTATATGGACCTATTGTTAAATATATTTATAGGATAATTAGAGTGTCAAAAACTAAAGCCTACCCACTATGTTCCTTAAAGGGGGGTGATATATTAATCCAGGATTGGTAATATAGGATTTCCTGCGAGCTAAGTAGGGAGTGCCTGCAAATAAGCTGGTTTTTAAAAGAGTGAAAATTTTTCTTCAAAAACCCATATAGTTTAGAATTTAAGGTGTATAAATTCTTGACTGAATTTTCCTGATGTTTGCTTGATTCGAGTACAAATCCCTAAAATTTATTTTAATGGGGTGGAATGGGTAGCAAAAACCAGTTTGATGTTATGGAGTATGAATTAATGACACTATTATGATAAAAATGCTAACAATATAAAAATTATATGATGGAAACACAAAGCTCTGTTAGAGGAATTCTTAAGAGATATTGTGCCTTGCATATTTAAGGTTCTTAAAAAAACAATTACTTGGGGAGAAATATCATTTGGGAAAACTCTTTTAATCCATAGTTACATAAATTACTGTTAGAGTAAGGCATTTCCTTAATTATTTATTTTATGAAAAATTGTGATAAAGGAAAAAGAGAATTCTAGGCTATTAGATAGAGATTCCTAGAAGTCCATGAACTGCTGCTTTCTCATCTTCCTTAAGTTAGCATTTGGAGCGAATTAGCTATTTTAAACACATTTTCTATTGCCTTTAGGAGTAGCCAGATCCCCATCTACAAAGGACTTCGCCCAAACAGGGGCATTCTGTATGTAGGCTGCTTTCTTCATGTCTAGGACTTCGGGGGATTCTCGAGCCTTTCTTGCTGAAACTACCACTAGCTGTTTTACATCTATTGTAGCTTTTCCCCTACTACTTCCAGTGTGATTTTAAATTTTTCCATAAAATAGAAGCCCATACCCACTATTCTTCTCAAGTTATAATTTACATATCATAGATTCTCGAAACATGGCAGCAATAATTTCGTAACAACTATTAATCTAGTGAATCTTTTTATTTTATGTATTTTCTGGTAGGACCTAGAAGAACTGAATTGTGAAAAGGCATCAGACAACATCATTATGAGACTGATGGCATTGTCATTCCAGTACAGCTCTTGTTGGGTAATTTTATATGCCAGGAAAACATTAAGCTCAGAGTAAGTAAATATTTCTTCATCTAAAGTCACATTCATATATTTTTTAAAGTTTTTCAGTCCTCTTCTGTGAACAGAAGTGGCCATGCAGATTTCCCACTTGCTCATCTAATTTGATGATGCAAGTGGACTCTAATCTGATGAGAGTCAGGGATTCTCATGGTGGAGGTGTGCCCAGAAGACAAATCAAAATCCTGGAGAAGTTTCCCCTGGACATTCTGTGCAAATCATCCTCCCCTCCTCTACCTTTCTAAGAATTACAACTTTAAGTGTTTCACTTCTTATCACTTTTAAATTCTGGACTCATCTGTTAAAAGATAGGTGTTTTTTTTTAAACTGATTGTAGAGAGAGAGAAGAGGGAAGAAGAGAGAGAGAGAGAGAGAGAGAGAGAGAGAGAGAGAGAAGGATCAATCTGTTATTCCACTTATTCATGCATTCATTGGTTACTTCTTATATGTGCCCTGACCAGACATCAAACCTGCAACCTTGGCATGTAGGCACAATGGTCCAACCAACTGAGGTACCTGGCCAGGGCCTAGACAAGTCATTCTTAAATTACTTCTCTCTAAAATTATTTTAAATATACCAACTAACTAGCATCTTGTTATACTTTCTTTCATGAATGTGCATTATTGAAGAATTACCAAAAAATCCATGCCAAGAGCAGTAAGGGGATGAGTTAAAATTTTCTCCTGCTCCTCCAACACCAGCATCCCCTAGATTTAACAGCATTATTATTAAAAGTGGAGGTGGAAATGTTTTTAATCAAAAATGTGCTGAGTAAACAAAGAAACATGGGTCGGCCATACTAGTATTTTCTTAGCCAGGTTATTCTAATAACATTATGAAAAGTGGACAACAAAATGAATTTTTAAGAAGTATAATCAGATGTCAAATGAGTGGAAGTATAGTAATATAATTCTTTTTAGGTACTATCTTACAGAAAAGACACTTCATCACCTAGCACTGATTTATGCGGCTTTAGTTTCATTTGGGCTAAAATCAGAAGAACTGGATGTAAAGGTATTCTTTTCCTATATGTTTGTTTATAAGCATTTTCATAAACAAAAATTGTACCCAAACTCATAAGTCCAGTAAGAAGAAACATTAAATGGGTAAGCTAAAACTGCTTAAAGACCAAATAAAGAAGAGTTTTCAAATTAATGAATATTCTTTCCACCTAAGCTTCTGTTTTAAAAGCCTTTTGTTTAATAAATTTAACATTTTTATCTCTTAACTACTGCTTAGATTTTTGAAACGTATCAGGATATAAATAAAAATAAATATATCCCTTGAACAAAAATGCTCACTTATGAAAGATATACTAAGTTCTTATCTGCTGTAAAATGGAAATCTTATGACACATGAATAGAGTAACCTTTTGGTAATCTCTAATTAGTCTCCTTTCCTAGTTCTATTTTTCAATATCCTTGCTCTCAGTTTAGACATTCCTCCAACCTTGGGACTCAGTACTCTACTGTACTTTAGAGACTTCCTTAATAAATTCAACCATGCTCACAAATTTAACTTTCATTTCTGGGTGTAATCCATACAAATTGCCTCACCTTCATTAAGGTCTGCATCTGTAGTCTAGCATTCCACTGGAATATCCCACAAGGTACCTCAGACTTTGCATGTATTTAATGCAACTTCTCATCCTCTCCCAAATTTAGTCCATGGTATTAGTGTTCTCATCTAATCTAGGCTAAATTCTCCTTTAACTCTGCAGTGCCTTCTCTAGAAGTCTCTTCTTTCTACTCCCACTGCCAATTTCCCTGAATTCAGGCCTGTATTACCCCTCACTTGGAACTTCCTAGCTAATCTCTTTTCTACTTTTTGCATACATGTTGGCACCAGTTACATTTTGAAATATGCCTGTAAATATTCACTTCCTAGATAATAGCTTCTGAAGAGACAAGAACATCTTTATTCCTTTTTGTATTCCTGGCACCCAGCACAGTACAAGTAGGTGCAGTGCAAGTGCCAAGTACATACCAGGCTCTTGATAAATATTTGTTGTTGAGTTGATTTTTCTTGCACAGAAGACCTGCCATAGCTTCCTATTTGATTCAGGATAGAGTTCAAACTCAGAAAGACTCAAACGTCACAATTTGGCCCCCAGTGATCCTTCCTTTACCATTCCACTCACCATGTCCTGAATAAGCCTCCATTCACTCACCTCTCAGTCATTGCACAAACATCTCATTCTGGCCTGTCTTTCCCTGGGAATACTATTCCCCATCCCCTTATTGCCAGCCTTCATCGTTCTGTCTTTTTCTTCCCAGCTCAAACACTACTTCCTTTAAAAAATTTGCCCCATTACACCCCCTCAAGATAAATCTCCCCTTGTCCCTTTCTCCCAGTAACACTTTGTCCCTTTGTTATAGTATGAGGTATTACATGATTATAGTATTACTACAGTATTATAGTATTCACGTACCCTTAACCCTGAAGGGCCGTTCTTTGTGAAACCTGTAGTATCTAGCACAGTGCTTTGTACAGAGGAAAAATACTCAACGTCAACTAAGTACAATTAAATCAAAGAAAGCATAACCTGTTAAGAAAATCAACAAATGATCTATTTGAAATAAAACCCAGATAACTTTGATCCATATTAAACATAGAAATAAAACTTTTAGAAAAGGTATCTAAATAAATAATGGTAAATGTAAATTTGTCTCGTTTATTAATTCAAGTGAAGTTTTACCACTTAATCAGCCTCTTTTCCTCCCAGCTCATGGCAAGCAATTGTATGCAAAATATGCTTAGTGTCATCCCGTTCCTCTGTACACTGAGTACCCGACACCAGAGAGCGGTACTGTTTTCAGACACAGCCACATGGCTTGTAGAGGATATGTTCCAAGGAAGGCATCTGGGGATGAAATAGGAGGTGCTGCCCAGGCACAATCCATTCCAAATGGAAGTCTGCTCCCACCTGGATTAGACTATCTCAAAACCTTTTCAAGTTTTACATAATCTAAAAACTAGGTTAGGTTTTCCACAGAATTTGAGAAACAGCTGTGATCAATTTATTCATACTCTACTGTAAATGTGAAGGTCTGTCCAGAAAGTATCCAGCTGTGCACTATGAAAAATAGACATTTATTGGAGAGGATACAGGAAACATTGTACACAGGACAATGATGCCTCAGTGCATACTATGATGCCTTCAAAGTGCACACCTTGGGACCTCACCCAGTTGGTGATTCTTCCAATCACCATCAGCTGCCCCATTGTATTTTCCTGAATCTCATCAATGGTCTGAAATCTCTTCCCTTTCAAAGGTGATTTTAGTTTTGGGAAAAGCCAGAAGCCACAGGGCACCAAATCTGGGCTACAGGGGAGCTGAGTCACCTAGGTGATTTGATATTTTGCAAAAAAACTCTGTATAAGACATAATGCATAGACAGGTCTGTTGTGATGAAGCTGCCAATCACCAGTTGCCAATAGCTGCAGCCTTCTGAATCATCTGAATAGCTTCCACAGAGAAATGTTCAAGCTTAACACAAAATCTGATGCAGATGCATTGATCTACTCACTCAGTCATTTTAAGTGTGACGGCCACACAGTGCACACGTTCACTCAATGGCATCTAACGCCCCCACTGACAAGTACAGTGAAGTAAGTCATCATTATTCACACATGCACATTCTACTCCACTGTCCTTGGCTGCCAGGTTATATAGATGTCACACAAACAGTTCTCATTATATTACAATGTCTAGACTTTTTCCAGACAAACCTCGTATGTCACCAACATTCGGACCTCCCATTCTCCTGACTTAGTGACATTATTACATTGGAAGGGATTCCCTACATTCATATTGTTTTAGAATGCATTGTCGCTTTACCTTAGCTTATTTACTAATATGGCTTTTGGCCTTTTAGAGTTCATTAGTATGGATTTTTTTCAAGCATCTGAAGAGCTTAGCCATAAACAAAGTATTAGGAAGTTTAAGTAAATTTTCTTAAACTGAAAGAAAATACTGCTAGTAGTTTTATGCTTTATTTTAATCTAATTTCAAAAAATTTTATAAATCTATTATGACCTGTCTTTCCAAAAAATGCATAGATGAACACGTGCAAAATTTGTAAAACAATATTAGGGAATTCCTGACTTTGCTGAAGTCTAGCCACGAGCTCTGCTCTAATAAAGCAATGTGATAAACACCATCACAAAATTATGCCTTTTAAAATAAAGTTTACATTCAAATAAGAGTGTGAGATAGTCTCAAAACATCCAAAACTTAGCAATGAAATAAATTGGGATCCAAACAGTATATTTCTGTGCACTCTATACATATTTATTATAATTGAAAGAAAATTCTTCTTTACAATATACATATTCATTCCCCAGTTATGTATGAACAGTTTTATATTTGAAACTTTTCTGAAAGAAAATATTGTTATAATTATTTTGTGAGATTTGTACAGTCCTTGCTTTTTAAATTTCTACTATGGGACAAGATATTTGTATTTCTAAGAGATGATTGTTTAGGGTGGTATTTCTCTGTCCACATTAAACTGCTAACTCATGAACTATCTTTCCTTCAACTGAACCTAAAATAAGAAGATAAAGATAGAAGCGAATGAGGAAGAGAAAGGCTGCCATTTCGGAAGAGAGAAGGGCCTGGAGGGAAACACAAGTGACAAACTAGCAGCAGAAGAAAATAAATTCTTTTTTAGCACGTAGTCTAATACACAAACACATTTATGGCAGGAGTATCTTAGTGTTAAATGTGGTAAGATTGGATGAGAAATTCCCAAAATGCTGGTGATGGCTACTCTAAAGCAAAACCTTACTTTATTTCTTTTTGAATAGAGTTTGAAATTCGTCTGCAAATTTCCTTTATTTTTAACTCTGTTTTTGGAAACTATAACACTATATTTTTTAAAGTTCTTGTTTTTAGTGAGAACTATTAAGTTAACCTAGAAAAATCTTAATATTAAACATCACTAGTGATATCCAAATTGCTTTTTATTCTAATGTAGATGAAATATAACAAATATATTTAAAATATTTTACTAATAAATGTCAATGGAGTGAAGAAAACCAATTTAGTTCCAAAAATTGGAAACTACAAGGATATCAAACTTAAAGAGAGAAAATTGCTTATCCTTACAAATAAAATATCCTAGATTTCACATAGACAAATTAATAAATTAATCTAAAATAGTGCTCAGAGATTAGAATTTGTCATTTTTTTATTTTTCTTCTAATTATAAATACCTTTTGAATGATATATTTTGCTTCCTAATCTTTCCTACAGTCTAACATTAAATTTTTTTTTTAGCTTGTAATTGCCCCTGGAGTAGAAGAGACTGCATTGATAATTCGACAAATTGCTGACCACAATTTAATGACCTCGAAGAGAGATCCTCATGAATGCTTGGATAAATCCTGGCTTGAAGTTTCACCATCAAAGGTGGTTTATTTCCTAAATTAATAAATTACATATTTACAAAGCAAATATAAATACATGTATTTGAATTTTCTTTCTGGTAGAATATTGTTATTCTCTAATGCTTGCATGAGCATATACAACAATGACTATAATATACAATATTTACATAGGTCATTTTCCAGAATCATTGGAACTTTTTAATGGGATTTTTATAATGAACTGTCAAATCTAAATTATAGGGTGATCTAATAACTCCAATCCTAATATTTAAAAAACATAACTATTTTTATAGTTCCTAAATTTAAACTTTTAAAAATAGTAAATTTATTAAGAGAATAACAAAATTTTATCATTTCATGATTTGTCAGTAATTCAATTATAGAATTGTAACCCAAAGTATAGCTGTGAAATACTTATAAGATTATATAGTTAATTTTTAGAAATTTCTTTGTTTGAGCGTATATATTTCCAAGATCTCATACCAACTCAGTGTTTCTGTTACCTTTATTTTTAAAATATATTCAAATCATGAAGCCATAAAAAAATGACAAGGCTCTTTGTGTTCTGACATGAAATAATCTCCAAGATAGATTATTAAGTGAAAACCGAAAGTTGCGGGACAGAGAGCATGCGGTATATTACTGTTTGTGTAAAACAAGGGAAAGTAATACTTATATATATTTGCGTACAAGTTAATAAAACAGCTCTGGGAGGACGACAAGAAGATAACATGGGCTGTCTTCAGAGAAGAGAA
Organism: Carollia perspicillata; assembly: GCA_004027735.1. Lineage (NCBI taxonomy): Eukaryota > Metazoa > Chordata > Mammalia > Chiroptera > Phyllostomidae > Carollia > Carollia perspicillata. Next base: position 24,073 of record PVKM010013264.1, read on the forward strand.
CTGGAGCGGTGGGGCAGGAATGGGACTTCTACGTGTCAGTGTTGAACCATGTGACTCTTTTACCTATTCAAAAACTAAAATTATAAAACAAATTAAATAAAATATTCATATATTCTAAATCACAGACCTTTTACATGCTTAAACAGAGCACAGTACAATCAGCAACCGTGGGTAAAGTTGACTATGAGGTGTGTGTGCAATTTCCTGCCACCAAGGCACGTGCAACATGCTCACGTCTGTCATTTGATAAAATCCCAGAGGGTGCACAAGGCCGTGCAATCCAGGAAAAAAGGGACATGGCAATAGTGGAGATGGCTGTCGTACTTCTAGACTTTCATGATATCTCTCTGAAAACACACATGTTTAGACTGTCAAGGTCAGTTCTGGTTGATAGAAGTTCTTACATGCTGTTCACAAGACTTTCCTGAAATTATAACATCTCTTAAATACCATAAAAATGGTTCATCTTAGTCAAACAGTGATAGTATATGGTCTACAAAGGGAGGTCCTAAACTAAGTCCTCGAAAAGATTTCTCTTTAGGAAATGTAGCATTAATTAAAACAGTTTTCATGTGAAGAAGGTGACCTATAACCAATCTTTTTTGGATGAGTGAAGAGACTGAACAAACTTTCAGGTCCTTCCCAGTTCTGGGAGTGTACAAGTCTCGACTGCGTACAAAAAAAACAGGTCACTCTCAAAAGACCACTGGCTTATTATTCCTAAAACTCTTTTCTAGGAAGAAATGTATTTACTTGATTTTCCATGTATTAGTCCATTGGTGGCTCAGCTCATGTTAAATAAAGGGCCTTCTCTTCACTGGATATTATTCGCAACTCTTTGTCAGCTTCGGGAACTCCTACCTGAAGTTCCAGAAAAAGTGTTAAAGGTTAGTTATTTGAGATCTTTATTCTTATATAGGTTTATTTCCTTTCCATCTGAGTACTTATTTTTACTATACGGTTTTCAAAATGAAGATATCCAAGTATAATTGTTTTGGACTTCACACAGCAAAGAAATAATTTACTTGACCTCAATTTTACATAGAATTCTCATTTACTGTCGATTGAATTATACATTTTAAAGTTATCTTATACAGATAATTCAGTACGGTCAGTTTATCACACCTTAAATCATTTTGAAGTGTTATTGTGCTCCAAATATTCAGTGATACACTCTATTCATATCAGTTTACATAATTTCTTCCAAACAATCCTGATACCCTTCATTATAATAGTAAAGAGAATTTTATTATGAAAAGAGCCTATTGGTAAAATTTTTAACTTTATCAAGGAAATGGTATTCATGTGTAACTTATGTAACTAAAAATTCTATTATGACTGATTAGAAAATAGATGCAAATTACAATTATTTTTTCTTTTAATGTAGACTAATTATGTTGTTATTACATGGGTCAATATAATACCTGTGAATGAACTACTTAATTATATTTAGCTTCCCTTCCATATACATAAACATTTTTATTTACATTTCCTTGACTGCTGTTCATATTTGCATTATATTAATTCATTTTTTAATATTTTAGCATTTCTGTGACATCACTTCCTTATTCAAGATTAGTTCTTCTTCCATAACATCACCTCGAATTTCATTACCTCAGGAAAATACGAATCAGACTAGAACCTTCCCTTCTCAGCATTCAGCTTCCGACTCTTCACACTCTGTCATTCAAGAACATACTGAATATTGCCAGTACCCAGACCCAGAAGAGACAGTGCAGAAAGACATCAGCGCCACTTCAGATTACAACTCTTCCTTTGCGGGACTAAGGGAAAGAGAAAGGCCATGCGTTCTACCATCTGTGACTTCTTACAGACAGACCAGCTATTGGAAAGACTCCAGTTGTAACCCTGACATAGTACAGAATAATCCCTTCCTGATTAATATGGAATCAAGGAACTCGGCTGGTAACTCCTTTCTAAACCAGAATGATTCACAGACAGGTGTCTTTTCTTTGGGTCTAAGACAAATGAATTGTGAAACCAGAACATCACCAATCAACACTCAGAAGAGAATTGCCCCCAATTTTATAAATTCTCAGCAAAAGGGAACACAGGAAGCAAAAAGACCTATAAATAAAGAAGTATCTACCCCTATGTTTTCATTAGGATACTCTCAACCTCCTTCTCATTGGAACTATAAGAAAAATGTATGGGAACAAGAGAATCACTCTTTCAATTTACAATACAGTGCAGAGCAGACTATGTGTGACAAATGGTACTCTCCGAAAGAAAACCTGTACACTATTCAGCAAAAATGTCTACCAAATGAGTTAGAAGAAGGCTCCACAGGCAAAAGTTCAAATGCTGGGACTCAAGTGACTTTCTGGAAAGAATTACCATCTGTCCCCAGTTTGGATTTATTTTGTTCTTCTGATTCTAATGTAAATCAAAGAGAATTCAACAGTCTTTATTTCCACCAAAGAGATGGAACATGTTTAGGACAGAAAAGGCATGCTGAATTGTCATCTAACTCAGGAGACCAGAAATCATTAACAGGTAACATTATTCAGTAGACGATAAATTCAGTAGATGATATTTTCAAATGTAATTTAAAATAATATATCCATCTCCAAATCATTTTTTTGTTTTAATTACTATACTTGAAGAATCTTCAATAACTTTTGGTTCAAAGAGAAAACCAAAATTCTAATTACAGATATCTAAGAAAATAAATGTAAAGAAAAGATGTCAAATTCTTGTAGCTTGAGATGGACTAAGCATTCAACTTCAGAAGTGAAAACACAGAACAACTCTAAAGAAAGCAGAAGACTAAAATTAACATAGATTAAACAGAGAAATCAGTGAATTAGAAAATTAATTTTTTAAAGATTTTATTTATTTAGTTTTTGAGAGAGGGGACAGGAAGGAGAAAGAGTGGGAGAGAAACATCAATGTCTGGTTGCCTCTTGCATGCCCCCTACTGGGGACCTGGCCCACAACCCAGGCATGTGCCCTGACTGGGAATCGAACCCATGACCCTTTGGTTCACAGTCCAGCACTCAATCCACAGGCCAAACCAGCCAGGGCAGAAAATTAATTTATTTGTCAGGCAGGGATATTGAATAAGCTCAAATTTATTAAGAGTTTATTATATGCCAGGTACCATTCTAAGCTCTTTGTGTGGATTATTTAATTCTGACAATCCTATTAAACAGATACTTACTCTTAACTCTATTGTGCAGTTGATGTTTCTGAGCATCTAATAATAGGACATTTTTGAAGGACAACTTTATTTTCTCATTTCTGGTAATTATATCTTTCTTTTCTGTCATTACTTATTGCATTGGCCTAAACATCTAGAACAAAATATAAAGTTTTAATGGTCATACAAAATAAGAAAAAAAAGAAGAAGAAGAGAGAGAAGCTCATGATTCAAAGCTCCTCTTTTGTATCGGTCCCTTTGTGAGGCCTGAGATCGGCCCAGAAAACCTTGTATTCTTTATTAAAAGAGGACCTCCCAAATTGTATAAGCCCCAGGATCCACAAAACTTGGGTTGGGTCCCTTTCAACAGTTATAATTTGTTTTGTTCCTGATTTTAATGAAAAGTATTCTATCCCTAGTTTTGTAAGAACTGTTGTGAGGAATAGATGTTGAATTTTATCCAAACTCCTTTTGGCACCTATCAGAGAAAATCCAACATGTTTTCTCCATTGACCTATTCATGTCAAGGATTATATTTACAAGTTTAATAATATTAAATCATTTTTGCCATTTCTGTAATAAACCTAACTGGCTTTTGAGGAGTGATTTTTAAAATATGTTGTTGAACTTGGTTGCTAATATTTATGATTTTCTTATCTACATTCATAATGAAATTATTGTGTTATTTGTACTCTCACATTTTGATATGAAGGTTATTCCAGCCTCATAAATGAACTGGATGAAAATTTCATTTTTATTCACCCTGGAACAAAATAAGCAAGCAAATTCCTATTCTTGAACATAGAGCCCCAGTATAGCATAATCCTCCCATTTTTTCAATGAGATTTCAGAAAATATATTAAAGTATATTTTCATATTTAAGCTTTAGGGATAGAGATGGATAGTCAAATATCTACCCACTTCTTTTATTAATTTAGTTAAAATATGTATTTTCAAGTCATATATAAGTAATGGTTAAAACTATTGAAAATATATTTTTAAATATATTAATTTTTTCCACTTTCCCATTATTTCCATAAAATAATTTTATTCAAATGGTTCACATAAATCTTTGATGTTAGTATCTTCATTATCTCTATGGCAGCTTTTGATGTTTTTACTGTGGTCTTCCATAGCACATTATTACCTCCAAATGTGTTGTTTCAGATATAACACATTTTGAATTCGTATTGATGCAGCTCTAGAAAATTTATCCAAAGCCTTTGGCATAACCTCAATATAATTTCCATTTGTCCAATAGATGTACATTTGTGATCTCTATCATGAAATTATCTACTACATTGTCTTCTTTAAATTTCTTTATAATTACATTCAACTCTTGCAATTATGAGATTTTATCTCCAGAAATAATTACTAAAATGGTTTTAAATTGTTAGCCTCTTTTTTTCACTGACTTAATCACTGACCTTTCTAAGTATTCAAATCTAGGCTATTTCAGGCTAACATATAATATAATATATATAATACAGCTTTTTAAGGTAAATCCATACATCATCTGACCTATCATGTAACAGTGCTCAGGATAAGTTCTACAACTTCACAGATATGGGTTAAGAAACAGGCCAACTGCGAGAAAACGTAAACATAAGAATCTTAAATCAAGGGAGATTTACTTATTTGTGCAAGGTATGAGCATACAGGTATGTGTCTATAACACTAATTACTACTGGACCATTAGGTATAGGTACATTTATGCTAAAAATATAATTTAATAGTCACTATTTTATGCCAGCTGGAAAATTTTTAAACTTTGTAGATAGATGATAAAGAGACAGGACCCATTTGAATAGCTGGAAAAAAGAGCTACATTGTATTATTATCAGCAATAAAATGGTTTTCCTTTTTCTCTTTTTAACAGAGTCCACGTGCTCACAACGACCACAATTCAAAAAACAGCGTCTAGTGTATGAAAAAGTGCCTGGTAGAGTCGATGGACAAACTCGTCTGAGGTTTTATTGAAAAAGAAAGAATAGTCCTACATGTCACATTCCATTGTTTTTGTTGATAACCCAGTAACAAAATAATTTAGATTTGGTCATACATTCAAGAAAATGCAACTGTTCTTAGATGTTCTTGATTTTCTATATTAAATTTTCATAATATATTTCTGCCCTATACTTTGCATTCTTTGTAAGTTAAATATTCTAATTAGCATAATAATTGTCTTAAGATCCAAATACCTCCAGATTCACCTAAACATTGCAAAGTCTTCTTTAAAAGAAATAGAAAACTTGCCCTGGCTGGTGCTCAGTGGATTGAGCATGGGCCTGCGAAACAAAGGATCGAGGTTCGATTCCCAGTCGGGGCACATGCCTGGGTTGCAGGCCAGTTCCCAGCAGGGGACACATGAGAGGCAAGCATACATTGATATTTCTCTCCCTTTCTCCTTCCCTTCCCCTCTAAAGATAAATAAATAAAATCTTAAAAGAAATAGAAAACTTTACTGTGTATCAAAGGCTTATGTAGTTGTCTTCTGAAGGGCCTGCTGACTCCAGCTTTCCCCCGGCACGATTTCTAAATGAGCTTCCATCTTAGTCTGATCCTTTGAGTCAAGAAGTGAAGAGCACACCCTGACCCGGGTGGCCTAGTAGGTTGGGCGACCTCCCATGAGGCGAAAGGCCACCTGTTTGATTCCAGGGTGCACAGACGACCGACTCAAGTTTCCCTCTTACATCGATGTTTCTCTCTTTCTCCTTCTCCCTCCCTTCCCCTCACTCTAATAATAAATAAATAAAATCTTTTAAAAAAAGTGAAGGTTACCAGTCAATCAATCCCCCATCGCTACTAAGAAAGTTAAAACCTAAGGCCAAATTGAAACTAGAGAACTTCCAATTTAAAGTATATTTGTAAACAAAATTTAAAACAAATCACTAAGAGGGAAAATTGCAACCCACATAATAGAAAAAGGGTTTACACTCCTATTATACAAAGAATGCATACAAATTGATAGGAAGAAGACAACAGCCTAATAGAAGAATGGGCAAAATACATGAATAGATATTTCACAAAAATAGCCAACAAACATTTGAAACAATATTAGGCAAATGCAAATTAAAACAACACGTTACTGGGGGTTTTTTGGCTATCAGATCAGCAAAATTTTGAAAATTCAAAATGTCCAAAATTCAGACATTAACTTACTTGGAGTCTCACCAGCGTTTGATACTGTTAATCACGTCCACCTTTTTGAAACAGGCTCAGTTTGACCTTATCATACCACCAGTCCTGCTTGTCTCTTTCTATTCTCTTTCTACCGCACTTTTTTTAGAGGATGTTTG
>PVKM010013265.1:0-30524 GCA_004027735.1 Carollia perspicillata
CTGCCTCCATCCAGCGATTTGGGGCCCAAACGCTTCCCTTCCCAATGCTACAGGGATGGAGTCACTGTGCTTTCCCTTTAACCCTGGGGTCTCTGCCCGGCTGGGCTGGGCTGGGAGTCAGCTTCGGGGCTGTCACAGCAGATTTCCCCAGCCCCTCTGTTCGATAAATTCCTCCTACTCAAGCCTGGCGCCCCGTGTAGCCCGATTCTCCAGGCAGCCCAGTGACTTTCGGGGTCAGTGTGTGATGCAGCCTGCCTCTCAGCTCTCCCGAGATGGCGCCCACAGACCACGAGAGTAATCACAGCTCCGTGCGTTTTGCCTCTTCCTCCTTATTCCCCTCTCTGTGACCAGAACTCTGCTTGTGTTGCTCAAACCCTGGTCTGTCGGGAGCAGGTGACACAGCTCTCTCCCAAGGACTTCGGCAGGTCCTCCACTTTCAAGCAGTCTGTGGTAGACCGAGCGCCCGCTCTGGGTGCCGGGTGCTGGGCGCTGGACCTGGGGCTACAAACTTGTCCAGTCCCCGCGCTGGTCACCGGGACCTTACTGTCCTGAAATATCCTTCTTACCATCTGGTTTCTGGTTTTTCAGTGTCCGCTATAGCTTTGTGGACTCTTATTTTCAAATACGCTGCAATACTGTTGTCTGTCTGCTCTGTTCCTCCATGGATTAGCCAGTTTTTCCTCCTGTGTGTAAGGGGGAAGTGAAATCCGCTCCCTCCTACTCTGTCGCCATCTTCCTCCTCCCACATTACAACTGTTTACGAGTCAGTTGCCATTATTAAATACTGCTTTCCTCATTTACATACCTGCCTTTGGCCTATATACTTTCTAATTAGTATTTTGGGTTTCTTCGGATAAATTCCCAGAAGTGGAATTGCTGAGTTATAAGGCAGATCTATTTTTTAATATTTTGAGATATCTCCACACTGTTTTCCACAGTGGCTGCATCAATCTGCAATCCCACCAACAGTGCAAAAGCATTCCCCTTTCTCCACATCCTTGTAAGCACTTTTTGTTTATTGGTTTATTGATGATAACTATTCTGACAGGTGTAAAATAATATCTCATGTTGTTTTTTAATTATATTTTATTGATTATGCTATTACAGTTGTCCTAATTTTTTCCCCTGTGCCCCCCTGCAACTGGCACACCCACTCCTTCAGGCAATCCCCACACCATTGTTCACATCCATGGGTCATACATGTACGTTCTTTGGCTACTCCATTTCCTACACTGTACTTTATATCCTCATGGCTATTCTGTAACTACCTATTTGTACTTCTTAATCCCCTCACCTCTTCACTCATTACTCTACACCCCCTCCCATCTGGCAACTATCAAAATGTTCTCCATATCCATGCTTTTGTCTCTGTTTTTCTTATTTGCTTAGTTTGTTTATTAGATTCAATTTTTGATAGATTTATATTTTTTGCCATTTTGTTGTTTATAGTTTTGATCTTTTTCTTAAATAAGTCTCTTTACATTTCATATAATAATGATTTGGTGAAGATGAACTCCTTTAGTTTTTTCTTGTGTGGGGAGCTCTTTATCTGCCCCTTGATTCTAAATGATAACTTTGCTGGGTAGAGCAATTTTGACAGCAAATCCCTGCTTTTCATGTCTTTGAATATTTCTTGCCCATCCCTTCCAGCCTGCAATGTTTCTTTTGATAAATTAGCTGAGAGTCTTATGGGAACTCCCCTGTAGGTAATTAACTGCTTTTCTCTTTCTGCTTTTAAGAGTCTCTCTTTATTTTAACCTTTAGCATTTTAATTATAATGTGTCTTGGAGTGAGCTTCTTTGTATTCATCTAGTTTAGGACTCTCCAGGCTTCCTGGACTTGCATGTCTATTTCCTTCATCAAATTATGGAAGTTTTCTTTCATTATATTTTTTCAAATAGATTTCCAGTCTCTTGCTCTTTCTTTTCTTCTTCTGGCACCCCTGTGATGAGAATGTTGTAATGCTTGAAGTTGTCCCAGAGGCTGATTACACTATCCTAATTTTTTAATGGATTTTTCTTCTTGTTCTTATTGGTTGTTCTTTGCTTCCTTATGTCCTAAATCATTGGTTTGAGCCTATAGCCATACCACCCTGAACTTGCCCGATCTCGTCCAAATCATTGATTTGATTCTTGGCTTCATCCACTCTATTGTTGTTCTCCTGTACATTGTTCTTTATTTTAATTAGTGTATCCTTCATTGCTGGTTAGAACTTTTTTATGCTTATTTCCATTTTGTTTGGGTCTTTTTCTGGAATTTTGAACTGTAGTTTCATTTGGGCCATGATTATTTGTCTCTTCATTTGGACAACCTCCCTGTGTTCGTTTCTATATATTAAGTAGAGGTGTTATGACTCCCTATCCTGGTAGCATGGCCTAATGCAGTAGGTGTGCTGTAGGGTCCAGTGGCACAGCCTCCCCTATTATCCAATCTGAATACTCGAGATGCACCCTTCATGTGTGCTGAGTGCACCCTCCTCCTGCAGTAGTTGAGTCTTGGTTGCTATTGGCAGGTCAATGGGAGGGATTTACTTAGGCCAGCAGCTATAAGGATTGGATGTGACCAGTGACCACCAACCTCTGCCCTTTGTGGTGGATCAGCTGTATGGCAGTAGAATGGTGGTATTCTGAAGTTGTCTATAGCTGTCCACTGGGTGCATAGGCCCAGGGGTTTCCTGAGTGGTGCAGGCCAAGATCTACTCCCACCTGTGTTTTATCTGGGGCCACTCTGACTGGGCCACAAGGCAATCTGAGATATCTTCTACTTTTGCTGGGCTTGGAGAGTCCCAGGCAGAGCCAAGGTGTGAATCTAAGCCAGCTGCTGCTATTACCATGCCTGGGGCCACTTAGTAAATGGTAGTGATGATGGGGGCTCACTGAGGACAGCCATTGCTTGGTTGAAAGAATTTAGGGAGTTATGAAGCATGAGCCAAGACCAGCCATTCATATGCAAAAACCACTGTTAACAGCTGTTCGGAGGATCCCCAGGGAAGGGCAAACAGTGGTAGGAAGTTGATGGAGTCTTAGGTATGGCACTGCCTCTGGCTCTGTGGCTCTGTGGGGGGAGAGTTCAGAAAAGGGACAATGGCACCTGTCCACTTTTCTTCCTGGGAGGAAGCTGTTCCCTAGCTCATACTGATGCCAGACACTTTAGTTTCTCCCCATATGCCACTGATGCCTTTCAAGCTGCTATCCCAGTGCTGGAGCCCTGAGGGAGTGTGAGTAAGTTGGTATGTTGGTTCTTTAAGAGGAACTGCTTGGGACCCCAGGAGTTTCTTTCACTGACTCAATTCCCACTGGCATTTTCAGCCAGAATTTATGGGGACTTGTCTTCCTGGCAGTGGAACCCTGAGCTGAGGGGCCTGGCATGGGGCTGAAACTCCTCCCTCCTGAGATATCCCTTCCCAATTTTTTCCACCATACATGGTGAAGGTGAGGGACCAGCCCATTCTGCATCTGCTCCCCTCCTACCAGTCTGGATAGATGTGATTTCTTTAATTCCTAGTTGTCAGACTTCCATTCAATTCAATTTCTGACAGTTGAGTGATGATTGTTCTATAATTTAGTTGTAATTTTGATGTTGCATGAGGAGGCAAACCGTCTTTACCTATGCCATCATCTTGACTGGAAGTCTTCATTGTGGGTTTAATTTACATTTTACTGATGATTAGTGACATTGAGTATCTTTCCATATGTCTATTGGTTATCTCTAATGTTCTCTTTGGAGAAGTGTCTGGTCAGGCCCTTTGGCATTCTTTAATTGGATTGTTTGTCTTTTTGGTGTTGAGCTTTATAATTTCATATAAATTTTGGATTTGAACCCCTTATCATATGTACCAGTGAATATATTCTCCCTTTAGTGGATTTTCTTTTTGTTTTGTTGATGGTTTCCTTTGCTGTGCAAAAAATTATTAGTTTGATATAGTCATATTATTTATTTATTTTCTTTTGTTTGCCTTGCATGAGGAGATATATCAGAAAAATTATTGCTATGAGCAATGTCCAAGATGTTTCTGCCTGTATTTTCTTCTGGAATTTTTATGGTTTGAGCCTAACATTTAATCATTACCATTTGAATTTATTCTTGTATGTGGTATAATAGGGTCATCTAGTTTAATTTTTCTGCATGCATCTGTTCAGTTTTCCCATCACCATATGTTGAATAAATTATCTTAAGCCCATTGTATGTGCTTGCTTCCTCTGTCAAATATTAATTGACTATAAATTACAGTTTTATTATTGGGATCTCTATTCTCTTTCATTGAGCTATGTGTCTGTCTTATGCCAGTATCATGCTGTTTTGATAGCTAGGGCCTTCTAGTATAGTTTGTACAAGGTAGGGTAATTCCTCCAAATTTGTTCTTCTTTCTTAAGATCACTGTTGCTGTTCAGGGTATTTTTGTGGTACATTATAAATAATTGAAATATTTGTTCTAGTTCTGTAAAATACTCATTGGTATCTTGATAGAAATTGTGTTGAATCTATAAGATGCTTTGGTTAGTATTGACAATTTAGTGATGTAAATTTTTCCTATCCATGAACATAGTATGTGCTCCCACTTTTTGGTATCTGCCTCAATTTCTTCATTGTCTTACATTTTTCCAAGTACAGGTCTTTTATATCCTTGGTTGAATTTATTCCTGGGTCATTTATTCTTTTTGAAACATTTGTAAATAGGATTGTTTTCCTAATTTCCCTTTCAGTGAGTACCTTACTGGCATATAAAAATGCAACCGATTTCAGGGTATTAATTTTGTATCCCACTGCTTCACTAAATTCACTTAACAGTTGTAGTAGTTTCTTGGTAGAATCTGCAAATACTGACTGTTTTATTTCTTCCTTTCTAATTTGGATGCATTTTATTTATTTTTTATTTTCTGAATGCTATGGCTAAGAGTTTTGGTACTATGTGAAACAAGAGAGGTGAAACCAGACAACCATATCTTGTTCCTGATCTTAAGGGGAACACTTGTAGTTCTTGCTTGTTGAGTGTGATACTGTCATTGTGTTTGTCATATATGGCCTTTATTATGTTTAGGTATGTTCTCTCTATTCCTACTTTTCTGTGAGTTTTTATAATAAATAGGTGAGTGGTTTATCAAATGCTTTTTCTGCATCTATTGACATGATCATTGATTTTCTTCTTCATTTTGATTATGTGGTATATTATATTTATTGGTTTGTAAGTAGTGAACCAACCTTGCATGCCTGGAATAAATCCTGCCTGATCATGGTGTATATCTTTTAAATATATTGCTGTATTCAGTTTGCTAATATTTTGTTTAGAATTTTTATCATCTGTGTTCATTGGGTATATTGGCCTATAACTTTTTTTATTGTCTTTATCTGGTTTGGACTTAGAATAATGCTGGCCTTGTAAAATGAGCTTGGAAGTCTCTCCTCTTGAATTTTTAAAAATAGTTTGAGAAGGAGAGGTATTCGTTTTTCTCAGAATGTTTAGTAAAATTCATGTGTGAAGCTATTTGGTCCAGAGCTTCTGTTGGGAGGTTTTTTTATTATTATTACTGCTTTAATTTTACTAGGTATAATCTGTCTATTCAGATTCTCTTATTATTTATGACTTAGTTTTGGGAGATCATATGTCTCTAGGAAGTTATCCATGTCATCCAGGTTGTCCAATTTGTTAGCATATTGTTGTTCACAATATTTTCTTACAACCCTTTGTATTTGTTTGGTATCAATTGTTATTTGTTTTTCACTTCTGATTTTATTTATTTGGGTCTTCTCTTTATTTCTTGGTGTGCCTGGTTAAAAGTCTGTCAATCTTGTTTTTCTTATCAAAGAACCAATGCTTGGATTTATTGATCTTTTGTATTGTGTGTATTGTATATTTTAGACTCTATTTCAATTACTTCTGTCCTGATCTTTATTATTTCCTTCTTTCTACTCACTTTTGGCTTTGTTTTATTTTTTATTTTCCATGTTCCATTAGTTATAATGTTAGATGTTTATTTGAGCTTTTTCTTGTTTCTCAAGATAGGCCTGCAATGCTGTCGTTTTCCTCTTAAGATTGCTTTCCTTGTGTCCCACAGATTTTGGGTTGTTTTGTACTCATTTTCATTTGTTTCAAGGTATCTTTTTATTTCTTCCTTGATTTCATTGTTGACACATTCCTTGTTTAATAACATTATATAGCTTCCATGTCTTTGTGTATTTTTCAGTTTTCTTCTTTTGATCAATTTCTAGTTCCATAAAATTATGATCAGAGATGTTTGATGTGATTTAAATTTTCTTAAATTTATTGAGACTTGTTTTGTGTCCTAACATATATTCTATCCTAGAAAATTTTCCATGTGTACTTGAAAAGAATGTATATTCTGCTGCTTTGGGGTCAAATGCTCTGAAGATACAATTAAACCCATTCGATCTAGTATGTCATTTAAGGTTACTGTCTCATTGTTGAATTTTGTCTGGGATATCTATCCATCAAAGTCAGTGGAGTCTTAAAATCCCCACTATGACTGTATTTCTGTCAATGTCTCTCTGTAAGTCCATGAAGGTTTTGTTTTTGTTTTTTACAAATTTAGGTGTTCCTATATTGGGTATATAAATGTTTACTAGGTGTTAGAAATGCTCAAGAAATAGAGGCAGGAGGAACTGGATACTCTGATCCAGTGCCTTTATTTGAGGTTACACTTACATGTAGGCTGAGGCAGGATCAACTGTAGACCTGGTAGAAGCAGAAATGGGGTTTTTAAAAGAAAAAGTGTAGGGGTTGTGAAGGGGTGGTGGAGGGGTTATGCTTGGACCACATATCTGTAACCTGCTTGTCTCTTGTTCTCTTGTTCTTGTTCTTCTAGGCAGGTGCCTCAGGCTTCCAAGAAGTGAGCCAGGACAATGGGTTAGGTAAAGGGCCAGGCTGTTCCCAGGTACAGGAGGGTCAGTCTGACCACAGGCTGTTGTGGCTGGCACCAGATGTCTATTATGCATAGTGGGAGAGAGTTTCAATTAAGCTGCTGGATATCAAGCAAGTCAGGATAACTGAGTCATGGGCAGTCCAATGGGTTGGACAATTGGCCTGACTGGGTCATGAGCAGTCTGGCAGACTGAGAAACTGGCCTGACCCTTTCATCCAAGACTGCTTTTTATTATTTTTTCCAAGGCTGGGGGTAAATGGGTGAAGGTCTGTCTTCTGGAACTGCTTCCAGTTGGGAAGGGACGTAGAGCTATCCCTAAGCCATATCCATGAGCTGTGCTTGCACTTGCCCTGATTGATAGTGTTGCAGGACAAGTACCATCCTGATTTGTATTTTGAACTGCTCCAGCCTGGAAGATAAGAACTTTACAAGCAGGTTAAGATACGTGGTCCAAGCATAAGGAGTAAGAGTATTGAGAAGAAGGGTCCCAGGAAAGGCAATAGCCAGGTTATGCAGGAGAGCCAAGAAGTAGTATTTATGGAGGAACTTAGATTTTTTACTTTAGATGCAAATTCCAGTATACCCTGAGTGTTTTGTTGAATCTGGCCTGATTTGTTAATGTAGAAATAGCACCCTTCTTCCAGATATAGACATGCCCCCCTCTCTGATGTTGTGAGTAGGTCTAGGGCTCTTTGATTTTGAAGGGATACCCCTACTAGGGAATCTAGCTGCTCCTGGAGTACAGTTAGGGTTTCCCCCATCTTGGTCAGTGCCTCCACTGTTTCTAGAGATAATTGGTAATGAACACCCAAGGTGGTGCCACCCATCATGGCCCCAGCCATAGGGAGAACTCCTAGAAATGCTACTATAGGGATCAACAGGCTGCCCCTTTTGAATAAGTGTCTGTGTCAGCTATTGGGAAAGGGAAGTGCGGTGTTTCCCCCATGTGATTGATATGTTGGGAAGAGTGTAGTAGATCCCTATCCATTTTAGAGGCAAGGTCCAATATACCCCTGAAGAGTGGTGGATTTCTGCAGAGAGTTTGTATTCTACAAGCAGAATGGGCTGGGTTTCTATTGAGATATATCTACAGTTAACAAGTGTTTTAGTCCTAGGACATTTGGTGCCCCAGTATTCAAGTCCTTGTGCAGCTAGGGATGCTGCAACTAGGCTGTCAATGATGGGATTTTGGAAGGGTTTGTCTATAAATTCAGAACAGATAGAGCCCCACTTTTTCTGATAATGAGTTGCCACAGTGTGATCCCGGTAAAGGGGAAGACAGTCCTGGTCCTCTAGGGAAAGAGGGTTGAGAAAGTTAACTTTTCTGGCTGGCCTGTTGTTGCAGTAGGTAGATGACTGTGTTGGGATTGTGCCAGTGAGAGTCATGGGTTTGTGGAAGCAAATATGTAAGAAAGCAGTTTCATCTCCAGGACTTTGGATTCCAGCTATCCCAAGGTTTGGTGACCAGGTTAGGGAGAGTCCTGAGATGTTTCTTAGAGGGGGCTGTGGGATTTTGAAGCTCTGCTGGCACTGGCTTGGGTTAAGTGAACCAACCGGGGTTCCTTCACTCCTTTGACTTATAATGCAGAATGGGTAGGTAGTATGCAAGTGATTAATGATGTGAGGGAATAGGGGGCCCTTAGAAGAGTGCCAGTCATGGGTGGGGAAGGTTTCTGGCAACTAATTGTGGTAGTTGCAGGCATCCTGAGGCCCCCAAGCATTTGTGTGGATTGTTGTGAAGTCGAGATTGCAAGAGACATTACCTCACTGACCTGGCAATAGGGGTTGGACATACCCCCAGCTATGGATGGAGAGGCAAAGCCAGCAGGAGTAATTTAACTTTAGAGAGTGAGCTATATGGACTGCTAGGTTGAAAGAGGTTTCTGGTCCAGGTAAGGTTGAAGAAGAGGGGTGGGAAAGTAAGAGTAAGAAAATGTTAGCTAGGGTTAATCTAACTCCATCCACGCAGAAACTAGTTCCCAGAAATAGTCCTGGAAGAACCCCTGGAGGTAAGTGTGCCATAGTATTTGGAATGTGTCCTGTTTTGTGGATTGCTGTGGTGCTACCTCAGCCAGGATGCTTATGAAGAAGTCATAAAAGGCCTGGATGCTAACTGGTGGGAAATTCTGACTGCTTGTGGAAAGGAGAGAGGGGTATTGATTATCTAGGGGCAGTTGGGGAAGGAGGAGGGAATAATGCAAAAAGATTCTAAGGGGCAAGAAGAGGTATAATAACAGCAGTAAGCAACAGGATAAGACAAAGGAGATGCCTGAGAGAGAGTTCCTGCACTGCTCATGTTGTAGGACACATTCCAGTCGGGTTCCTAAGGAGGGTGGTATGGTGAGGGGACACAGTGGTTATGGGAATATGGGGTCTCTTGTGACCTTGTCGTCTTCTTCCTGGATCCTAGTTAGCAGTAAGTGGGTGGGTGTTAGGCTTCTGGTCAATATGGAAACAGATCGGTTTTTGGAGAATTGGTGGATTCAGGTTGGGAGGTCTTCTTTAGCCTGGAGGAACATATCCATTGAGAGAGCCCTGGAAGTTTGGCAGCCATGTGTGTGGTGAGGATGACCTAGTAGGGTCCCTTCCAGTGAAGGGCTAGAGTCCCTCATGCTTCTGAGGGTGTCTTTAGCAGGACTCAGTCCCCTGGTTCTAGGGGGGCAGGAGCTAGGGTGCCTTCTGCTGGTTTAGGAAGAACCTTCTTGGTGTGTTCTCACAGGAGCTGCCTGGTTAAGGCCAGAGTGGGGAGATAGTCTCCAAGCAGGGGGTGGGAATTTGGAAAGTTAACAAGTAGGAAGGGCCTGCCGTACATAAGTTCAAAGGAGCTAAGGAAGGTGGGCACCCAAGGAGTGGCTCGGATTCTAGTGAGTGCTTGGGGCAGAAGGGAAATCCAGTCCATCCACAGTTCTAGAGATAGTTTAGGTAGTTGCATTTTTATAATAGAATTGGCCTTTTCCACTTTGCCTGAAGATTGAGGGCAGTATGGAATGTGGAGTTTCCACTGGATGTTTAGGGTGCTGGCTACTTCTTGTGTGGTCTGAGATATAAAGTCAGGGACACTATCAGATTGTATGGAGATACAGACCTCAACACAGGAGACAATGTGGTCCATCAGGATGCAGGTTACCTCAGCTGCCTTTTCTGAGGTGGTAGGAAAGGCTTCCACATACTCTGAGAAGGTGTCTACTAGGGTTAGGAGGTATTTGTATTTTTTAATGGGGGGCATGTAGGTAGAGTCAATTTGCCAGTCTTGTTCTGAAATCTGTCCCCTAGTTTGGAGGGTGGGGAGTGAGGGTGGAGGTCTAATCCTTCCCTGAGGGGATGCTTGGCTTCAAATGTTGCGCTGTTAGGTGGTGCTCTGCAGCGTGGAGGCCAGGTGAGGGCCGATGACCAAAGGGGTGTGGAATTTTAACAGTGGCCTAAGTGGTACATGTGGGGCCTCATGGAACTGTTTAAGGATTTGTTCCTTCTGTTTACTGGGGAGTACTAGCTGTCCTCTAGATGTGAGCCAAGCCCCTTCCCATACCATACCATACCTTGGGTTAGTGACTGCATTTCTTTAGTTGTGTATTGAGGAATAATAGAGGGAATGGCTAAGAAGCAACACTCTGGAGTTTTTATGGCTGCTGCTTTTTTTGGCCTGTTTGTCAGTTTTTTTATTTCCTAGCACAATTTTGGAAGATGTTCCTGATGGACTCAGCAGTGGACAACTGCTGTTTGGGATAACTCTTGTGCCTTTGGTAAGATTTGGATATCAGGTCAGCGTTTGTGATGGGGGACCCTTGGTTCTCACAACAAGGGTTGTGAAAACACTCTTTCTGCCAAGATTGTGGCATGTGAGTATAACATGTGATAGGTATAGTGGGAATAGAGTAAATATTGATTCATTTGTTTTGTGCAAGTGCAAGGGCTCATATTAGTGCCATAAGTTCAGCCCGTTGGGATGAAGTTCTAAGAAACAGAGGGCTGGATTCTATGACCTGGATGTGGGAGACTATTGCATATCCTGCTTTCCTTTTTCCACCAGTGAAAAAGGAGCTGCCATCAATGAACCAGGTGTCATCTGGGTTGGGCTGAGGGGTGTCAGAGATGTGGGGAAAGAAGATTAGATAAAACTTCAGAGCATGAGTGGGGATTGTGTTGAGGATCAGGCAAGAGGATGAGAGTGGTCGGGTTGATTGTGATACATCTCACAACTGTTATGTGAAGAGCTTGTAGTAAAATAAGGAAAATTTCCTGAAGTCAGGTGGGGTGGAGGAATTGTTCTGCCTGATTGGATATTAAATCAGAAATAGCATGAGGAGAATATGCAGTTATTGGTTGAGAGTAGGTCAGTTTTTGTGCCTTGAGGATGAAAATGGCTGCTATGGCTAATGCTCTTAGACAAGTAGTACACTTTTGGGTAGTGGAATCTGGTTGTTTGGGTAAATAGGCTATAATCTTTAGGTCTGGGCCTGACTTCTGTCCTAAGAGACCTAGAGCAATGTCCTGTCTTTCATCTGTGCCTAGGATAAAGGGTTTATTGAAATCAGGGAGGGCCATAGTAGGGGCAATGGTGAGAGCCTCGTTTAGCTCCCAAAAGAGTCATTCAATGGGCTTCCCAGGCAGTAGTGGTTCCTAGAGGGGTATTTTTATTGCCTCATATAATGGCTTGGCTAGAATGCCAAAGCTTGGAATCCAGTTTCTAAAGTATCTAGCCAGGCCCAGAAAGGAGAGGAGGTCTTCTTTAATAGGAGGGATTGGCATTGAGGTGATTAGTGTTCATCTATCTGGTGTCATTTCCTTCTCAGTGGGTGTTAAGGTGAAGCCTAGGTAGCTGACTGAGGTTTGTGACATTTGAGCCTTTTGGGCTGAGACTCAATATCCTAGTTGTCTTAGATAATTTAGGAGTTCAGCAGTGCTTTTTGGGAGTCTGCAGAAGGGCAGGCTGCATAGGAGGAGGCCATCTACATACTGTAGGAAAGTAGAGGGGGAGAGATCAGTGTTGCACAGGTCATGGGCCAGTGCCTGTCCAAACAGATGAGGGCTGTTGGTCCAGGTTAACTGTGGGAATGATGGGTGTCTGGGTTTGTCCAGGTAAAGGCAAATAGGTTTTTGGAGTCAGGGTGTAAGAGGATGGTAAAGAAGTCATCCTCAAGATCTAGGACAGATGAGTGGGTGGTAGGGGGTGGTATGAGGGAAAAAATAGTGTAGGGGTTTGGGACTATTGGATATATAGGAATTACAGCCTGGTTAATGATTCATAGGTCTTGGACTAAGCAATATATTCCATTAGGTTTTTTTTACTGGTAATATTGGGGTGTTAATGGGGAATTAGTTGGCCATAGAAGTCCTGCCTGCAAGAGGTGAGTAATTGTAGGTTTAATTCCTCACAGTGCTTTGAGAAGTATTTGGTATTGGGACTTAGCTGGGTGTTGGGTTGGATCCCTAACAGGTAGTGACTGGTTCATGGTGGCTGGCAATGACTGGGGTTTCAGTGTCCCATACCTCTGGGTTAACAGAGTAGCGGGGGAAAAAAGAAGAAGACAGAATGGGCTAAGAGTATATCTGTTAAAAAGTGAAGGAAATTATCCTGCAAATTTCAAGGAGAAGGAATGAGTATTTGGGCCTTAAGCCTGGCATAAATGCTTCTTCCAAGAATTGGTGTAGGGCAGCAATGGAGGACCAGGAATGAATGAGCGAATAAGTGGTTCTCTAGTGAACAAGGCAGCAGAGGGGTGGCTAATGTCTGAGACTATGCCATCGACTTCTACTATTGAGACTGGGGAATGGATTGTTGGCCTGGAGTATTCAGGGAGAGCAGATTAAGTGGCCCCTGTGTTGATCAGAAAAGGGATTGGCTTACCTGCTACTGATAGAGTTACCTGAGGTTCCATCCCGTTGATTATGGTGGGGCCTTGTGCGGTCCCCAGGCACCTTCAGTCTTCTGCTGCTAATCCCAGAAGGTCTGGGAGTTCAACACAAGAGGTCCAATCTCAGTGGGTAACCGATAACCCCTTGCCTTGAGAGGCCGGGGGATAGTCGGTCTTCCAATGGCCCTCTAGTTTGCACAGTGGGCATGGCCTTGGAGGGCTTTGGGCATTTGGACATTGTTTGGCCCAGTGCCAGGCTTCCCACATTTAAAGCAGGTCCCTGGAAGTGTTTTTCCTTTTTCTGGGGAAATCTCGGGTCTCCTTTAAAGATGAGGCAAATTGCTGATAGGCCTGATTATGGGACTTGGCCTTAGCTTCCTCCCTTTGTCTTTCCAGCTGGGCCTTCTCCTCATCTCTGTTGTTGAAAACTTTAAAGGCTAGATTAACTAGTTTATTCTGGCTAGTTTGAGGACCTGCCTCTAATTTTTGGAGCTTTTGGCGTAAGTCTGGAGCCAATTGGGAGATAAAACACATATGAAGGAGTAGAGTGCCCTCGGAGAGTCTGGGTTCAGATTAGTAAAACATTGAAGGGCTTCCCCAAGTCTTGCAAGAAAGGTGGTGGGATTCTTGTCTGCTCTCTGGGAGATTTCCTTTAGTTTATCAAAGTTGACTGCCCTGTGTGTGGCAGCCTGCAGTCCTGCCATGAGGCAGGTTATCATGTAATGGCAGGACTGCCAACCCGGTTTCCCGTCCTGATAGTCCAAGTTAGGGTCTTCATGGGGGACTGCGGTAGCTCCTACCGGGCCACTGGTGGGATCTTACCTGTTTAGGGTGTTAGCATGAGCCTGGGCTGCTGGCCAAATACATTCCTTCCTCTCAGGGGAAAGACAGGTAGAGTATGACATAGAGGTCTTGCCAAGTGAGATCAAAGGAGGCAGTCAGATACTGAAATTCTTTGAGAAATAGGATGGGGTCAGAGGAAAGGGATCCTAGGTGGTGTTCAATTTGGGAGAGATCGGAAAGGCAGAAGGGGACATAGACTCAGATGGACCATTCTGGTCCTGCCACCTCCTGGAGGGGTAAGACATGCTGAGGCCTGTTGGACCGGGTCATGTGAGGGGAGGAAGGTGGAGGATCTGAGGTGGAATTGGGAGAGGTAGGAGATTCATAGTTTGTGGTCCCAGCTCTGTCCTGCCCAGATGGAGAAGGGGGGGATGCATAGGGAGGGGGATAGTCCTCAGAGGGATCAAAAGATGTTTCTGTTAAGGCACTGGAAACAGGTGGACGCTGCTGGGACAGGGAAGAGCAGAGAAGGATTTGGCAGGTGGAACAGGCCTGGCATAGGAAGGGGCACCTGCACAGCTTAAAGAAGGCCTAGACATATGGAACCTCACTCCACTAGTGTCCTTTTTTTTTTGTCTCTAACTATAGCCTTGGTTTTAAAGTCTATTTTTTCAGATATAAATATTGCTACCCCACCTTTTCTTTCCCTTCCATGTGCTCAAAGTATCTTTTTCTATCCCTTTACTTTTAGTCTATATATCTTTAGTTCTGAGGTGCGTCTCTTGGAGAGAGCATATATATATAGTTCTTGTTTTCTTATCCATTCAGCTACCCTATTGTCTTCTGATTGGAGCATTTAAGCCATTTACATTTAAAGTGATTTTGATAGATACTTATTTATTGCATTTTACTTTTAACTATAATAAAAATAGTTATATATTTCTTCTTCTTCTTCTTCTTCTTCTTCTTCTTCTTCTTCTTCTTCTTCTTCTTCTTCAAGCAAGCCCTTTAACATTTGTTGCAATACTAGTTTGTTGGTAACAAACTCTTACAGTATTTTCTTGTCTGGGAAGCTCTTTATTTCTCCTTTATTGGGAACCATCCTGCCTGGTTTCAGAAGCTGTAACCCTGCCAAAAAGCAAAAAGGTCCCACAGCTAGGGGAACTATGGACCATAAGCCACTAAGGAGACAAACCTTATCCTCCTGGCAGGGGTGCAGCCTCTGCCCCCTTTACTTCACCCTGCCTGGCCCCTCAAAGATGGCTGGATAGTCAATGACAGGTAAGATTTCTCAAGGAAGGAACATCCTAAGACAGGCATAGTCATAAAGGAGCTATCAGGGAAGGACTTGGGAGATTGTGGAGGAGGGACAAAAGACCCTCACCCCTCAGCTTTATTATAGCCTGACTCCTCATTCTATCTGTAAAAAGTCTCCTAATCTCTTGGCTTCCTTGCTCCCCACTCCCCCCTAGCAGCCACAATTTAAGCCTGAAACAATGCCAAAGGGAGGTGCAGCCCTGTGCCAGAATAAGCAGTTCCCAGCAGGGGGTGATCAGACCTAAGAAAGAATGCATAAAGTCCTGTGAAACATGCTTTGCTAAGAATGTCCTCAGTTTAAATGTTAAGGGTCCAAGCACAAAATAAGTTTGTTTCCCAAGGTTTTACAGCCAATTGGTGTCACCCTGTCTAGCAGTCCCTGACTCAAAAGGAGCCCTGTGATCCCAGAAATGTTATCTGTAAACCATTCCTTCTTTCTCTGATATGCATCCCTATGCAAGTTAAACTCAATAAAAGCTCATTGTGAGAGAGGCTTGACACCTTTCTTCTCTGACAGACTAGTCAGCCTTTCCTCCCCAAGCAGACTGTGTCTTGGTAGACTTATTCTCATCCACGGTGGTAGGGGAGCTCTGCTGGTGAAGCGCCCCCTGCACCCCACCACTCCTTCAATCTTAAATGATAGCCTTGTTGGGTAAAGTACCCTTGGTTGTAGGTCCTTTCTTCTCATCACCTTGAATATTTCATGCCAATCATTTCTGGCCCGAAATATTTCTGTTGAGTAATTGTATGACAATTTTATGGGATCTCCCTTGTAGGTAACTGCATTTTGCTTGTGGTTTTAAAACTCTCTCTTAATGTTTAACCTTTGCCATTTTAATTATGATGTGCCTTGGTGTGGGCCTCTTTGTTTCCATCTTGTTGGGGACTCTGTGCTTTATGGGTTTGTGTGTCTTTTTTTTTCCCACCAGATTAGGGAAGTTTTCGGTCATTATTTTTTCAAATACATTCTCTGCTCACTCTCTTCTCCTTATGGTATTCCATGGTGTGGATATTGTTATGCTTTATGCCATCTCAAAGGTCCCTTCAACTCTTCTCTTTTTATAAATTCTTTTTACTGCACTGCTTTAGTGTTTTTTCTGCTTCCAAACTGCTGATTTTATCCTCTGTTTCATCTAACCTACTGTTATTCCTTCCAGTGAATTATTTATTTCAGATATTGCATTATTTATTTCTGACTGGTACTTTTTGTAGTTTCTATAGCTTTTTTCATACTGTTGAACATTCTTATACTCATTACTTTGAACTCTATATCTGATAAATTGCCTGCCTCCATTCATTTAGCTCTTCTTCTGGAAAATTCTTTTGTGCTTTCATTTGGGGCCTGTAATTTTTTTGTATTCTCAGTTTAGCTGCCTCTTTGTATTTATTTCTATGTATTAGGTAGATCTGCAAAAACTCTGATATAGACCTGTGTCAGACACTGCCTGTGACTGGCTCCGGGCAACCTGTTTGAAGCTATAACTCCATCTTCTGACTCCCTCTACTGGGCCTTGGCGTGTGCAGAAAGAACCAAGCTGTGCACCAAGTTCTGTTATTACTAGAACCAGGCCTCCAGGGGAAGGTCAGTTAAAGTCTCAGACCTCCCAGATCCACCTCTGCCTGCAGACTATTAGGCTTAATCACTGAAACTGCCTCCAGCTATACTCCTCACTAGCTGGGCTTAAGCTCCACAGGGTGGAGTGAAAGGGATTCCAATGGGTGGGACTGTTGCTTCTCCCCAGGCTGATGCTGCATTGAGGGGAGGGGTCTGTCCAAGAAAAATGGCTTCTGCAGTATGGTGAATGCCCAACACGTGGATCCTGGTCACTGACCCTCAGCTCTCTCCTCAGAGCCACCGACCCCAAAGTCTCCTCATGTGGCTCTAGTCTGCTCTGCTCTGCCTCTACCCAAGCTCAGGGCACAGGGCAAACAAAATTTTGTGTTTTTGCCCTTTAAGAGGCTTTCTGCATCTCTAACCATCTTCTCCTGGCAGACAGATACCTTGCAGAGCTTTTCACAACTCGGTGTTTTTTACATTTCCTTCCCAGTTTTAGTGCTCTGGGCTGGGAATCCCAGCATGGGGTTTAGATTCCATACTTCTCAGGAATCCCTCTGGCTGCTGAAATATCCCTCCAGAACTTCATCTGCCACCTGTGCGAGCCCAGCCAGCCCTCTCATACCTTTGTACTTCCTACCAGTCTTCTTGTGGTGATATGTTTTCTTCCATTAGCTCTTGGTTATAAGGCTTCTCTCCAGCTAGTGTTCAGCTGATTATTCAGGATGATTTTCCTATAATTTAGTTGTAATTCCAGTTTGGTTCTGGGAGGAGGCAGTGTAGCTTCCACCTACTCTACCACCATTTTGGGTCTTTCTCAATTATATTTTAATAAAGCTGGAACAAAATAATTAAAACATAATCAAACAAAAAATAAAGTCCAAAGGACTGTATTCATTTGTAATTGTGTTCTTGTGTACTTTATTTTCTATTTGATTGTGTCCCATATTACATGGCCCCTGGCCTGGGTTTCTGGGCCCCTGAGAGATTTTGGTCTCATTACAGACCCTTTGACACAGTGGTGTATCTAGGCTAATGTAAGCAGTGCTGGTTCACTGGGCACAGGCCATTTGGAGAGTACTGGGAAGCCTGGGGTTAGGAGGAAAAGAAAGTAACATTTATTAAGTGCCTCTTGAGTGTGGGCACTGTGCATTTTACATTAATTTTAACCTCTAATTTTTAGTCCAAAACAAGGTAAGCCCAAACATGCCCATTTCATATAGACAAGGAAACTGAAGTTTGGAGAGGGTCTATGATTACCCAGCTAGCAAGAAGAAGCAGAGTTGGAACCTGAAACTGAGTCTCTCTGCCTGACACCAAAGACAACCAAAGCAGGCTCTTTAACCACAGGGTATCATCACCCACAGAAAATGCTAGGCTCAGGAAAGAAAAGCCCTGGCTCTGCAGAGCTACTGCTCCCTGGCTCAGGACAGTGTCCAACCACCACTGGGCACCTGCACACATATTGCCCCCTCATGTAAGAGATGACTCTGTACCCTGCTTGAAGCCCTTGAGGATGACATCAAATTGCTAAATAAAGGAGACTTTCATTCTCAGTGGAGTCTTTGAAACGTCCTACTTTGATCTTGTCCCCAGAGATTGGGTTTTACACAGGACTCCCAAGCCATCAAGCATGTTGGTCAAGTGCCACTTCACATCTCCCTCCAGTTTTTGCTCCACTGTGACCTTGCCATTTTGCTCTGCTGATGAGAATATCACATGGGGCAGAGTCAAAAGCTCCCCTGCAGCCCTAGAAGATTGCATCTATTGTTTGTTTCCTTACCTGTGTGCTCTTCATTCTATCAGACTAGGAAATTAAATTGGTCTGACAACATTTGCTCTCCAGAAAGCTACTTTGGCTGCTAAATCTAACAAGAGGGCGGATTTATTTGGGTGTCGCTTTCCAAAGTGTGTGAGCGGGACTTTTCAGAGTGACCACAATCAGCTGTAAGGCCTCAGCTGCCATGCCAGGCCCACCTGTCAAGAGGTTGACAGCCAAATGGGGCAGATGGGATCCAAGCAGGAGCATCAGATTGCTTCTTAATTTAGCCTTGGAGTCCTTTCCTACTCTGCTCTTGGTCCTCTTGGAAACAGGAAAACTGTGGAAGGCAAGTACATGAGTCAGAGTAAACCCATCCAGAAGTCTACACATTAAAAATTCACCTCAGACAGCAACAGTGAGTGTTTAGAAAAAAAAGAGCTGAAAACCAAAATTGAATATTGGGTCTGCTCATGTTGCAGGAAGGCTCTCCCTGGCCTTGTTCTCTTTGTGACTAAATGTCTACCTCTCCATCCTCAAAGGTCACTCCCCTCTCAGGAGCTCTCCCCAGCACCGCCTCACCCTGCACACCTTCCTAGGCAGAGCCCATTGGCCCTTTCTTGTGTATCCTTAGGACATTTGAATGATTTCTTGTTATAATTTTGGGTTCATATTATTATATATTTTTATTTTGACATGCTCTAAAATGGAGGTAAGGTAAACTGCAAATATTCAATTAAGATATAAAATCAACACCTTAACTCTAAAGGAGGTGACAAAATCAGAACAAAGAAATAAAGGTTAGAAAGGTAAGAAAAAAACCCAGGAATGAGGTTTGTGCACAAAACACATACTCTGGGGTCTTCAACTCAGATTCAGATGGGCCATGGCTTTGGTCCTGAGCTTTCTGGCCACCAACCCAACTCCATGAGAGGTCATGAACAACATCCTGAACAATGTCCTTAGAATGGACCTAATATATTTCATGGTACTGTGTCATGTAACACCCTTTACTATCCACTTATGGCATCATACTTCAGTGCCCTTCAGGGAAGGCAATTCTGTAGCCAATACAATGGGATTTGGCTACACAGGCTTCTGATGGCCTGGCTAGGTTCACAGAGATACTTTACTGAACCATAGGAAATGCAGATCTTGCTGGCATCCATTAAGATTTAAGTAAGTGTTGTGTACTGGTCATGAAGGAATATTCATTCTTTTCATCACTGGGCAGCTGAGCCACCTTCCTAGCTTTGTGGAATTCCCTGAGCTAAGGTAGATACTACCTCCCATTGTTGAAGCTGAAAGTGGCAACTACTTGCTTTGCCAGACATTTTTGCAGCTAGCAGGTAGGCAGGTGACCCAGGTACCACTAGTCTGACTCAGAGGTGTGACAATGACAAGGGTGCTGGCAATGGCTGCAGAAAGATGACCTTTTGAGGGCAGCACTGGTAACCACACTGATCAATGACATCTAGTAACTGATGTTAGCACTATCAGTAATGTAGGCTGTGACCATTCAACCTAAGCCACTGTCCTGGCTGTAGGCCCCTGAACCTGGTTATTTGTCTTCCCTGTGATTCTGTGTGCCTCTCAATATCCTTGTAATTAGTTTATTTTCTGCTTATATCAACTTGAGTTGGTTCTAGTTGTTTGCAAGAAAACCTGCCTGATGCATGCTATTCTCCTACTCTGCTTTTTGTCACTTGCACATAGAACGAAAGAAAGTCAAACTGCTATGAAAATCAGAATTGCATAAGGACATGGGAACACAATCCAGGTCTGCCCACAGAGAATCCCTCAGAGCATGGACAGAAAAATTGAACAAAGACAGACTATTCCAGTTTTGGTCTGAGTCTGCTCAGACCTCTATACCCTGGCCAAGGCAGCTGACTCCTCAGCTGGCAGAAGCTCTGCAGGATGGGGTGAGAGGGAGTCCAGAAGGTGGGACTATTGCTTTCTTCCCGCCTGATGACACCTGGAGGGGAATGCTCCACCCAAAAAAGATGGCATCTGTGGTGAGGAAGAGGGACCCAACACAGGGATCCTGGCTTCTGTTCGCTCAGCTCTCTCCCCAGATCCACAAACCCCAATGCAACTCCAGTCCACTCTGCCCTCCCTCTGCCTGAGCCAGGATAAGTGGCTAAGAATGAGATTTTTTGTGCTTTGGCCCTTTGAGAGGGTGTCTGTGTCTGTAGCAGACTCTTGTTTTCACTGGTATTCAGAATCTCCCCTGCTTTTCACAGCCAGATGTTATATGGGTGCCTCTTCCCAGCTCTGGTTCTCTGGGCTGGAGAGTGCAGCTTGGGGTTTAGACCCCACACTTCTCAGGAGGAGCCCCATACACTGAGATACCCTCCTAACCTCAGCCACCACCCATAAGAATAGGGCCTACTTTTTGGTAGGCCCTACCACTTTCCTACCAGTCTTGTGGCTTTTTCTGTAAACCCTTACTTATGACTTCTCATCATCCAGTCTTCAGGTGGTTATTCAAGATGATTGTTCTATAATTTACATGTCATTTCAGCTTGGTCTTGGGAGGAGATGAGTGCAGCTTCTGCCCACTCTGCAGCCATCTTGGAATCTAGAACAAGATTTTTGCAGCTGTTTGATTTAGTCCACTCATAGACATGCAGAATAACTAAGAATAAAATGTTTGTAATTAAAACATTGCCCTTTGTCTTAACCCTTTCATCTATTTTTGGATATATTATACCACTCTTGTTGTTTTTCAGGATAAACTTTTTTTAGTAGGAGAGGTGATATTTTTACTATCATCTCTATTTTTAAAAGTGAGAACTGAGGTTCAGAGAAATGCGATGATCTGCACATTGTCACAGAGTTAGCTTCCTTGCTCCAGGACCCAGAATACTCATTTGCTGGGGACTGTGATATCTTGTCCTTCCCCTCCTTTCCCTTATCAGCTTCAGTACTTTGACTTCTATTAGAAATTCCAAACAACTCAGATGAAACTTGCTCAAGAAAACCTGTGCGGTTTTGATGTACATGGTGTTTTCTGTAAATCATAGTCCATGGCTGCACACACTTACTGGGGCTCCCTGCTGAATGGCCACTCAGAGATCTAATCACTGTTCTGGTCTTAGTCCACTGCAGTGAATCTTACAGGGGAGCTGCAATTGCTAAAGCAGAGACCCTGGTGACAGAAGGAGCTTTCTGAGGGTTTGGTGGAATAAATTACTCAAACAATTGGGTTTCTCTGAAAGCAGTGAAATTTAATTTCTGGTATGATATGGAGATAAACAAAATGTAATCTACAGCATTGTCCATCTCATCCAAATCATACCTTCTTTTTCCCTGTAAGCAATCAAAAAATTTTTTTCAGAGACTTTCTGAAGCATTATCTTATTTGGATGCAATTTTAAACATAGCACTGAGTACTTCATACCAAAGGCAAGTGCACAGTAGATGTAAATGCAGGCGAACGGCAAGGTGAAGTCACTCCCCGTAAGATTGCACATGCAAATGTTGAAAGCTGCTCAACAATTTCCCCTTGCAGCTGCCTGTTTTGTCTCTTGCAAAACTAGTAATGATACAAGCAGTTGATTATGGTTTACAATAGCAATAAACCTCTCACAATTGGTTGTTTCCAAAATAAATAGCCATTCTGTTAAATGTTAAATAACAAGTCATAAACTGCTGAAAACAACCAATTTCTTGTGGATTATTGCCTGAATAAATTTCAACAGGAATGGCAGCTAATTAAGCTGTGAATGCCACAGATCAAAACCATTGAATTTTAAAAAAAATCAATCAATTAACTAATCCATCAAAAAGAACTTCCACTTACAAACCAATTGTACCACATGTTGTATCATATTCTTTGGATCTTTCCTTTGCTGGTCATGGTTAGCTCTATTTTTGCTCAAATTCTTCCATACTTTTTCAGAGAATAAAGAATGCCTAGCTTGGTGGTTAAATTGGCCCATTCTAAGAGCATGCAATTTCACTCAGCTGCATTCAATGGGCACCATATTTAAAGTCCACAATGTTTCAATTAATAAAACACAGACCTGTCCACTAAGTTAAACATTTGAGTCACAGCTCAGGGGCAAATATATTCAAACTGCAGCTCTAATTGAGGCTGTTCTTGCAAGAGGAGCCAACTTCACTGGGGTGATTGACAGAAGATTCCTTGTCATAGCAACCAGGGTTATCTCTCTGGAATAACAACATTAACTTCCTTCATAACCAGCTTTTCATCCTTAAGTATAAAAGGCAATTGCGTGCATCTTGTGTAACTCTTTATTTTTATTTTTGAACAAAGATTTAGCACTTAGCTAACAATAGGACAAGATGCAGGGAAACCAAATTAATTTTGAATTCCTCCTAAAAAACAAAAAGCATTGCAGTGGTCTTGTAGGCAGAACAGTTAAAGGGCAGGAAGAGTGGCTGTCTCCTGTGAGCATAAGGCAATGGCAGAGAGATTTCTATTCATCTGCTGCTTGTGAAATAGCTTACTGCATTGATTTGCTTTGTGCTGTCATGGGGTAAAGAGTTTTTTCAGATTTTATTTCTAGCTTATTCTTTGACCTCAAATCCCTAAGTCATGCACACACCCACCCACCCACATACACCTTAGCTGTGCTCAAGTCCAAAGTAATGAGTGAACTGTAGAAAATAGCGGGAGAATGCATATTCTATCTGGAAAAACACACGAGTTCTATCATCATTTTGAAAGAAATTGCTAAATGGACCCCAAATCACCGCCTCTGCCTTACATCTAATGTTCTGTGGAAGCTATAGACATCATCGTCTTGATATTTCACTGAGGTATCTCAGCCCCTGGCAGAGATGCTATGCTAACACTCTGGACCTGGCTTCACATGCCAGTCTGCACCAGTGAAAAGTGTGGTGTGCAAGCCTTGAGGAACATGGAGACAAGAAAAGGCAAACTGTAAACCTGGCTGGGTGAACAGTGTGTCCTGTTCTCTCCATCTCCGATCTCACCTGAGATCCATTTCCCTTTGGATCTTCCCAACATAATTACAATTGCTACCTGGAGTGGTTGAGCGATCTTTCTTAAGGCTTGGGTATCATTCAAAGTCATAATCTTGAAACCTGAGGCCTCGGCTGTAATATCAGAGAGCTCCAGTGCACTGTTGAGGAAGGAGGCTAGGCAGGAAAGAATAAAGCTGGCACTTAGGCCAAAGCAGGACGAATCTGGGACTATGATATTTAAAAAGAGCAAAAACAATGTGGAGCTGGAGATGGGAAGGTAGCCACCCAGAAGCATTGTTCCAAGTGAGACTTTGACCTGATTTGGATTTAAACCAACAAACTAGCCAAAAGGTATTACAACTGGAAGCAACTTTATACTAAGTTTGGAAATAGAACTCTTTGAAATCCCTGTTGTATTAGACACAGACATCAAAGGCCTCTTAATATTCCCTTCATGACCACAGACCACATTATTTCTGGAGATGCTGCCCATTCCCACACACCCACTAACAGCTTTGTTGCCTTTGCCAAGTTCTGGAATTGCCTGAACTCCAGGTCAAGGCCCTGAGCCTCCCAGAGCAGCCTTTGTCTTTGGCAGCTCACGAAGAAGCAGAGTCCAGGGCAGCACCATTGTATCACATTGCCTCTTGTCTTCCTTGTCTCTCTCCCTCTTCCTTCCCTCACCCTCCTCCAGGGTTTTGCCCCCCAAATAAAGTAGAGGTGCTCTCGTCCTTGCCTCAGGCTCTGTACGGAGTCTCTATATGGAGGACTGGTGCTGAGAAAACGTTCTAGAGCAGTCACACTCAGGGCTGTGGCCATGTTCTCTAAACAGCATTTTAGGCAAAGGACTGGGTGGCCAAAAGCAGGGCCCTTCTCTCTGAATGAGTCCAAAGACTCTCCCTTCATTTGCTAGACGATTCTTTTTCTACTGCAGTTACCTCTGGATGCTGCAAGTTTCTGGAAGGCTAAAGTTTGAGGAAGGGTTGGTTTGTCATTTTTAAGAAGTAGCAAAATGGGCCTTTCTTGTTCAACAACAAAGGATTAAACTTGGAGAACACTGAGCCTCGCTGCAGCCAAGGTGTTTGCAATTAGTTTCTCCTGAAACAGACATTTCTTTTAATAGTCTAAAGAACAAGAATTCATTGCAGCATTATTTACAATTGCCAAGACAGGGAAACAACCCAAGTGCCCGTCAATGGACAAGTAGATAAAAAGACTGTAGCACATATATACAATGGAATATTACTTGACTATTCTAAAGGATGAAATCTTACCGTGTGTTATAGTGTGGATGGACCTAGCGGGTATTGTGCTAAGTGAGATAAGATAGCCAGGGTAAATGGAGGCAGTCTGGCTTCCTCACCCAGGTATCTGGGTAGCTAAGGGGAGCAGTGTTCCCATAGCCTTGGAGGGGCCTGATAACCAGTGTTCTCATTACCTTGAGACTGGGTCTGACAAACCATTCCCATAACACGAAGTGGGCTTGCATGTGCAGAATTATGTTATGTAATGTTCTGACATTTTTCTCACTTTGTTCCCCTCTAGTACTTAAACAGGTAGGGACTCCCTGCTGGAGGTGGTGATGAGAGACACGCAAGGGGACAGGTGCCTCGATGGGTGCCACGCTGGGGAACAGGGGCTGTGACATGTGTCACACAGACATGCAGACAGACAAGCAGCTTGCAGCATGTGTGGCTCGCCTACCCATGAATAAAGGCATGCCAGACATCCCAGCTACTCCGTGGATATTTCTGTCTATACAGAAACCATGAACCTGCCAGGCCTTGGAGGGTTGCAACACAGAGAAAGATAAGTACCACATGATTTCACTTATCTGTGGAATGTAAAGAACAAAATAAATGAACAAACAAAATTGAAACAGACATATAGATACAGAGAGCAGACTAAACTGATGGTTGCCAGAGGAGAGAAGCATTGGTGACCGGGTGAAAAGGGTGAAAGGATTAAGAAGTAGAGATTGGGAGTTAAAAATAGTCACGGGAGTGCAGAGTACAGCATAGGGAGTGTAGTCAATACGATTCTAATAACTATGTGCGGTGTCAGGTGGGTACTGGAAATATCTGGAGGAACACCTGTAAAGTATATCATTGTCTAACCACTATACCGAACACCTGAAACTAATATGCAGTAATATTGAATGTAAACTGTAATTTAAAATAGAATTTAAAGTTCTTTTTTAAAAATTAAAAGTATAATATTAATAGCAGCAAACCCTGAGTCCCAAATTGCTCTTTTCAGATTGAGGAGACCTACTGCCCACCTTAAAAACACACAGAGGTGGCATTGCCTTCCCTGGCCTAGAGGAAAGAAAGCTGATGCTCTTGCTTTTCTGCTCAACGCTCTCTTCACGAAGTGCTGCTAAACCCTGTGCTTCACATAAACATTTCATTATTTACGGGTGTGTTGGTTTATTCATGCACCCGGCCCAGCCATCCTGTGATGTCTCTTTGTTTTGTGGAGTCTGTGTGTGAGTGCTTGGTTACAGCTGGTGATAATGAAGCCAAAGTCTGGGTTCAGTCCCCACAGGGGCCAGTTATCTTCACTCTGCTCCATTGCCAGAGGCTGCACCCAAGTGCTCTGGCTGAGGCTTGTGTGTGCACCGCTGGGCCAAGGGCATTGGGGTGGGGGATGTCAGACCACCCCCATGGCTACTGAAGAAAGAGCTACTTCCTGCAGTGCCTTTACCTTCTGCAAAAGTCAGTACTGGTTTCTCTAGGATTGCGTGCTTGATGCCCCCTGAGGCATTTGTACATGTGTTTTTAGAATTTTCCCATTTCCTTGAATTGCATGTTTTCACCAAAAGCCTGTAAAGAATTAAGGACTGGCACACACTTTGCCGTGATCCCCTGGCATGTTCATTTTTCATTCACTGGAACATCTCCTTGGGTGGAGGGTGGGGCAGATCTGTGGACATCTGGAAAGAAAGTAGATGGAGTTACAGATTTTTGTATAGTGTTTTGTGAAAATACAAGAGAAAAATTATTCACTTATTTATTCACTCAGCAAATATTTATCGATTCTTTATCATGTCTTGGGCACTAGGGCTACAGCAATGAAACAAAGCAGACTGAAAAGTTCCTGCTCTTATGGAGTTTATGTTCCAGTGTGAGGGTTGATGGACAATAAATAAGACAAGCTAGTAAAAAAATATATATGTGTCTCTCTCTCTCTCTATATATATATATATATATATGTTATCTGTAAGTACTAAAGAGAAAAATAAAGCAGAAACAGGGACAGAAGTTGCTGGGAAGAAAACTATAACTATAAATATAGCAGTCAGCTGACTCATTGAAGGCAAGTGATGTCACTTGCTGTATTCAGGGGGAGGGAGGGAGTTGGGAAGGAGGAGAACACTCCAGGCAGAGGAAACAGCAAAGGTAGGGCCATGCAGAGGGAGAGTGCGCTTTCAAGAAACAGCAAGGAGGGCAGTGAGGCTGCTGCCGACTGAGCCAAGGGGAAGCAATGGGTGATGCAGCCGAGAAGAAGGGAGGAAGGAGTATCAGGGAGGGTCTGCAGGCTCTGGTGAAGACTTTGGCTCTTTAGGCAGGTGTCAGAATAGACTTCATCAAAGACATGACTTTGGAGCTAGATCTTTTTTTTTAATTAAAAAAAATTATTGATGTTTGAATACCATTGTTTACATTTTCCCACCACCACCTTCCCCCACTCTACCCACCCCCACTTTTCACCCTCAATCCTACACCCTTTTAGTTTTGTCCATGGGTCCTTCATTCATGTTCATTTACGACCCTTTCCTTTCTTCCTACGTTATTTCCCTCTCCCCTCCCCTCGGGTTACTGTCAGTTTGTTGTTCATTTCAATGTCTCTGGTTATATTTTGCTTGCTTGTTTGTTCCAATTATAGGTGAGATCATATGGTATTTGTTTTTCATCACCTGTCTTACTTCACTTAGCATATTGCTCTCCAGTTCCATTCGTGTTGTTTTGAAGGGTAGGAGCTCCTTCTTTCTTTCTGCTGCATAGTATTCTATTGTGTAAATGTACCACAGTTTATTGATCCACACATTTGCTGATGGGCACTTAGGCCGTTTCTAACACTTGGCTATAGTAAATTGTGCTGCTATGAACATAGGGGTGCACAGGTTCTTTTGAATTAGTGTTTCAGGATTCTTAGGGTATAATCCCAACAGTGGAATTGCTGGGTCAAAAGACAGTTCCATTTTTAGTTTCTTGAGAAAATTCCATACTGTTTTCCACAGAGGCTGCGCCAATTTGCATTCCCATCAACAGTGCATTAGGGTTCCCTTTTCTCGACAACCCCACCAGCACTTGTTTGTTGACTTGTTTATGATGGCCATTCTGAGCAGTGTGAAATAGTATATTCATTGTGGTTTTAATTTGCATCTCTCTGATGGCTAGTGATGCTGAGCATCCTTTCATAAGTCTCCGGGTCCTCTGTATGTCCTCCTTGGAGAAGGGTCTGTTCAGGTCCTTTGCCCATTTTTTAATTGGATTGTTTGTCTTTCTGGTGTGGAGACCTGTGAGTTCTTAATATACTTTAGAGATTAAACCTTTGTCCAAGATATCATTGGCAAACATATTTTCCCATAGAGTTGGTTCCCTTTTCATTTTGCTAATGTTTTCTTTAGCCACAAGGGACAGCTACATGCAAAAAAAAAAAAATGAAACTCAACCACCAACTTACACCATACAAAAATACTAAACTCAAGATGAATAAAAGACTTAAATATAAGTTGTGATACCATAAAAATCCTAGAGGAGAAGATAGGCAGAAAAATCTCAGATATTCCACCCAGCAATATTTTCACCGATATGTCTCATAGAGGAAGGGACATAAAGGAAAGAATAGACAAATGGGACTTCATCAAAACGGAGCCAGATCCTAAAGGCTGGGTAGTGTTAAACATTTGTTTGCACTCCCATGGAAGGAGGCATTGCTGGACCTTCTGTGTAATTTGAGAGATGACATGTGCATGTACCAGGATGTATTTCAGACTTGAAGGCTGAGTGGAGTTAGCATTTGCTCCCCACCCCACCGTTTGCCCCGTCCCGTTCCCCAGTGCACACCTGCTGCAAGCCCAGGAGTCAAAAGCCCAGTCACATGATTGGAATTACTTGAAACACTAGCCAGGCAGGTGGGGGCTCCACACAGATGCACAGGAATAAAAAATTGAGTAATTTCTTCCCCTGTAAGTTATTATATTTGTTCATGCTTTCCAAAGAAGCATATGAAAATTACCAAGCTTAAGGCCTAGTGAATCAGGAAGAAAGCAAACATTATCAGAGCTCCAAGCAGGAAGGGGTCGTCTCAGAACTACTGGGAGGCCTAGGGAAGGGCCATTGTAGAATCCATAAAGATGTGAATTGGTCTTGAAGCTTAGGTGAGAAGTGGGTCCGTGAACAGGAGGAGTGAGAGCACTGCAAGTCTATGTGCCTGTGTGAAGGGCAGCAGGATATCTAGATATGCTCAGGGGTCAGGAAGAGGGTTTCCCAGGCTAAGATGGGATGACTGTTGGGAAAGAGTAGGAAAAGGGCTGGCAGAGAGTGGAGCAGATGTGGAGGTCCTGGCATGCCAAGCTGAGAAGTTCTGACTTTTCCTAAAGGTGATTCTCTGCTTTGGATGGCAAGACTGTAGCAGACAGAATTGTTTGCTTCCTTTATGCATACACACACACACACACACACACACACACACACACACACTGCCAGATGTAAAATACAGGAGACCCAGATGAATTGGAGTTCAAATAAATAAAAGGATAATTTTTTCAGTGTAAATATGTACAATAAAATATCTAAAACATAAGTATGGGACAGCCAGGTAAATTTGAATTTCAGATAAATAATAGACAATCTTTTAATTATAAATATGGCCTATGTAACATTTGAAACACACTAGAAAAACATTGCTTATATGAAGTACACATTGGGGTTTTTATTTGTGAGGTCTGGCAACCCTGGTAGTGGTGCTTAACAAATGTCGTTTTCTGATGCTGTGGACTCCAGGACAGTGCCCTCCCCCTTACATTAACTGGCCTGAGCAGCTCTGCCCCGAGGGAGCTTATTTCCTGGTCACCCTTGGATACCAGCCCAGGCCCACCTCACCAATGGCTCCGGTCTGTGAGTTACTTGTGAGTACAGCCAGGCCCCCAGCTGCCTCCGGAAGGGTCTGCCATAGTTCCTCAAACCTGCCTCTGTGGTTGCGGTGTGCAGGGTGAGCTGGTTTACAACCAGCTACCCTGAGCCAGTATTGATTATGCAGGCGGGCTGTTCATAAACCAGGCAGGCATGCTGAAATCTGATGCTGTCAGCAGGCTTTCCTTTCATGACTCCCAGGCCTCAGAGGGAGAACCAGTAAGTTCTGTCCTTTCACTAATGCAATGCCTGGGGGAGCTGCATTACATTCTTTTTAAGTGCAAAGTTGAAGGGGTATAAAGTCACAATAGTCTTATGTCCTCTGGGACTCTCTCTTAAATGTGGGTCATCATTCAGTTTAAGAACCGGAGAACAAAATAGAAAAACTAATGGAATTTGCATTGAAAACCAAAAATGTGCTGAGCACTGTAATAAGCATTTTGTACATGTGATGGGGTTTTAGCCTTAAAAGAATTTTATGAGATTGATATTACTCTCCCATTTTGCAGAGACAAAAACAGAGATGAAAACCAAGGCTATTTACTCAGGAATAGACTTCCTACCAGACTGTTCAAACCCAGATCAGCCTGACACGTGACACTAGGGCCTACTCACAGGGCTGGCTGTGCTGCAGATGTTGCTGTTTGGCTGGCTGGCCTGTCCTTTAAAATTCCTATTTTACTTGAACTTGATTGAACTTGATCTTATCTGAGAAGCACTTTATCTCCCCATCCATTCTGAATGAAAGTTTTGCTGGATAGAGCAGTCTTGGATGTAGGTCCTTGTGTTTCATGACTTGGAATACTTCTTTCCAGCCCCTTCTTGCCTGGAAGGTCTCTTTTGAGAAATCAGCTGACAGTCTGATGGGAACTCCTTTGTAGGTAACCGTCCCCTTATTTCTTGCTGCTTCTAGATTTCGCTCCTTCATTTTAGTCTTGGCTAATGTAACTATGATGTGCCTTGGTGTGTTCCTCCTTGGATCCAACTTCTTTGGGACTCTCTGAGCTTCCTGGACTTCCTGGAAGTCTATTTCCTTTGCCAGATACCAAGCCCTTACTATATGAAATGTTAAAGAGACTTACCTAAGAAAAAGAAGATAAAAATATGAACAGTAAAAGGACAGCAAATTCACAGTTATTAACATCCACACCTAAAACAAAAGCAGACTAAGCGGTCACCTAAAACAGGAGCAGAGCCACAGAAATGGAGGTCACATGGAAGGTTAGCAACAGGGGAGTGGGAGGAGAGGGTGGGGAGGAGGTACAGAGAATAAGTAGCATA
>PVKM010013266.1:0-30495 GCA_004027735.1 Carollia perspicillata
CGACTTTTCCCTGACTCTCCACTGGCCTAGGATAATGTCCAGATTCCTTCTCGAGGGAAGCACTATACTGAGTTATAGCAGATGTCTTCAAACTTGAAGGTGCTTGGGAATCAGCTCTGCTCATTGAGATGCTGTAGGTCTGGGTTGGTGCCTGAGTTCTTACATTTCTCCCAGCTCTTACAGCTCCCAGATGATGCTGATAATCCTGATCCGTGGACTATACTTTGTGGCCAAATGGGCAAAAGCTGAAATCCTAGTTGTGTCACTCACAAAGTCTGGGTACTTAGAAGAGTCACTAGCCTCTGTGTGCCTCACTTGCCTTGTATATAAAGTGGTCATAATGGTGAACCTTCTTCTTAGGTTGGCTATGAGAAAGAAAAGATGTTATAATAACTCGCAACAGAGTAATCATTAAGTACTAGTTATTGTCATTACTAGTCAAGATCCTGAGTGATTTAGCCTCTACATTCTTCTCCAAACACACACGCACACAGTCTACTAGTTAACAGAAATAAATGTATATATACCATTATCAAAATTTCACCTGGGAAACTGATACTTGAAATCCAAAAATCTTATAAACTATAACCTAAAGGAAAACTGAATAACAACTTAGATCCTCAAAAGTATTTTAAATTAGAATTCACAGGTATTCCAAATAAGATAAATAGAATATTTATTGTTTTGTTTATTTTTTGACTAAGCCAAGAGCCTAGAAATAATGTTATTGATTCCTTCATTTTATTTCGTTAAGTTTTACACTACAAAGCTAGCATAATCAGAATCATAATTTAATATCCTGGTTAATAAAAGATTATGTTATTTTCTTTCTTCTCTCTTCCCCTCTCTTACACATGCCTGCACCGTACAACAGGCTAAAGAACGAAGCCACCTTAATTACAACACATGTGTGGTTTTGAAAGTGTCACTTCACCGTGTGCCCCTCCTTGCAGAGTTCTAAGACAGTTGCAGAATAGACACAGGTATTATAACTGGATCAAATTGTCGTCCATTTTATCATTGTTAAAGCTGGATTGGAAAAGAAAACTTTTTCTAAAGACTGTCCCACCCAGGCTGAATCGAGCTTATTCCCAGTCTGGGTGGAGCTTGGACCCCTGATGCACTTTTCAGTGGGGTGGGCAGCTCAGTAGGCTCCCTCCAGGGATGGGGATAGAGTTGGGGCCCGCACACTAGCAATTTCCTCCACAGTGAGGCGGAGTGAGAGCAGATTACACCTGAGAGGGTCCGACTGCCCAGCTGCTTACCACTCCTTGAGTGTAGTAGCATCAGTGTGCCCTAGGGAGGGACATTTTATCCCCAGTACTTTCAAAAGAGACAAAAATTTTACATGACAAGTATAGAAATCTGGAGGAATAAGAAGTTCTCTCATGTAATTTTTCCTTAGTTATAATTTTAAAATAATTTTTAAAATTTTCATTATTTTTTTCACTTGCAGCTTACATTCAATATTATTTTTATGAGTTTCAGCTGTTCAGCATAGTGGTAGACAATCATTCACTTTACAAAGTATTCTCCCGATATTTCATATGACCTTTTATTCAAAAAAATCCTGCTTTCTTATAAATTTAAGTCATCAACGTAAATTGTTGAAATGCCACATAAGAGAGATTTTTAGCTGACAGCATGTCACAGACCTACTTTTACAGTGTGACAGTGTGTTCTTCATTGGGCAGGAAGAAAATAGCAATGGGTAGTGAGTTTTTAAAGCTCCGACGTGTGAAACTGTTTTGTTTCATATGTGACCTTCCCATCATCCATACATGAGTGAAACACTGCCCTCCAGGTGCGGCCCCTCGGATGTAATACAGTGCTCTCTGGCTGCGGTCCGAACCCCTGGCATGCTGTTTCTCCACCTCCACAAGTCTGTGGACACCCTACTGCTTAGGATCCTCCCTCCACCTTTTCTTAGAAACTAACTTTTCTTTAGATTATATCTCCAGGCGAAGCTTTATCTGAAATTTTCTAGAAATGTCCTGAAATTTCCAGTGTACCCTGTGTATAGGTTCGAGCGTTTGCACATGTCCTCTTCCCTTTCTTCCCTCGCTCCCTCCCATCCACAATATTTGCTGAGTGCTCATCACACGCTGGTAATATGCTAGACATCAGCGGTGTGCTGGTGACATAGCCTCTGTCTTGCTGGAAGCTTACTGTTGAGCAGAAAGATTATCAAGGCTAATCTTTCTATACCTTAAAGTACCAAGGGCTGTGAGAGCGTACAGCCAGGGTCCTCACCTGGTGGAAGAGTGACGGAGTAAAGACGTTATTTGTGGGTCTGTCTCCCGTGTGAGCCTGGAACCTTTCCATGGGCAGAGAATGGGTCTCACTGGTGAGTTCTGTGGATGGCCCAAAGCTGGCATTCACACATTCTCATGAGACCGACAGAACTAAAGCACACTGTGTCTAGAGAGCCGGCTGCTCGATACTGTTGGGTTTAAAAGTAAAAAGGAGCCAGACCAGGGCCAATGCCAGACTGTGGGAGGTCTGAAATGTTATGCCATAAGCTTGGAGTATGAGGGTCACAGAAAGTAGTGTGATTCCAAGACAAGTCATTTAAAGACTTTGGGTTGGCCTCCATTTATAAAATGGGAAGGAAGTGGCTATTTGGCTCTAAACCTTTAATATTCTATCATCAAACATCTGACTTCTTTCCTTCTTGCTCTCATTGAATATATATTTGCGCCAGGGACACAGCCCTGAATGAGGCAGGAAAGGTCTCTGCTCCTGTTGGTGTGGCACATTCGTCTGCCTTAAAAATCCACAGGCCGAGTGAGGCTTAAGGTGAAAGGGAAAATTACACTAAAACAAACCAATATCTGTCATTTTACACTGTGAACGTTTGGTTTCCAAGGGAATGATAACAGATTTTTCCCTTTCCTTTAAACACTGAATTAGCATAAACAACCTGAGAGCAACACGCTATTTTTCCAAAGCTCTAAACGCACAACTGCCGAGAGAAGGCTGTGAGTTCTCTGGCTAGAATCATGGTCCTTTGATGGATGCAGAGAATCAGCTTCGTCTAAATCTTGGAGACTAGGAATAGATAAAAATTAAATTAAACCTGGTTTTAAATATCACCGTGCAACGCTTTAAATGGTGACCCCCTTTATCACCGACAAATTTTAAACTGTCAAGAAAGTAGCTAGTAATTATTGATGTGTTATCACCAAAGTACAGGATACAGTTCTGCCTTGAATCTTTTTAAATCAATTTCTGGTAAGAAAATGATTATTTTGCTTCAGGCATAAATACTTGGAGAACTTCCACCCACCTTGAACCCCAACCCAAACATTGCCCCCCGCCCACCCCCACACCACTCAGCACTCGTAGCACACACACTCACACCCACACAAACACACACGCCTCACAGGCACACACATCACTACCTCATTTTTAGGTGAGGATCAAGAAAATAAAGCCCAATGTGGTGTTGGGCTTTGGTTCCCTACTGCACAGTAAACTAGTAATAGATCCAATAAACAAAAACCAATGGAAATTGAGTTGCAGTGAATGTTGCAGGGGGCGTGTCCCTGCTTGTGAGCTAATTGGGTCACTTTTCATAGCCAGTGTCAGCCCGGCTGCAGGCACAGAAGAACCAGTGGTTATCTGGTCAGAAATTAAAATCTGGAGTGCCAGCTACAAATACGGAGAGGGTTTTCATCTCTCTCTTTTTTTGAAAACTCTCAGCAGGAACCCAAGCTGTCGTTCCACACAAGCTTTTTGCCCATTTATGTATGAAAACAGCATTAACAAAAAGGCTCCGATGAGCCTGGAAATCTGAATTCTGATTGAAGATTTTTCACTAACTACCTTATTAGCTTTAAAAAAAAACTCAATTTGCCTTTCTAAACTTCAGTTTTTCTCACTTGTTAGATGAGAGAAACAAGGCAGAGAATTTCATCAGTCCCTCCAGCTCCTAGATGTAGGGAGTCTGTGACAATGGTCCTGGGTCACAAGCATGCGTTCAATATCTTCCCATGTTCACAGGGGATTCCTTCCTGATTTTCCTTACAAGTCTCCTCTCCTGTGTTCCTCCCTGTAGTTCCTTGCTCTCTTCTTTATCCTAATAATTGAGGTTTAATTTTTTTTAGTAACTTACTACAGAGAAGACAGGTTGTGCCATCAATTTATCGCAAAGTAGAAGTCAATTCTTGTCTTCTCCTTGAGAAAATGAGGTCACACAGAGCAAAGCTGAGAAGCAAATTGTTCAAAATTGTAGTAAATATAAGATTCTTTAAGTGGATCACCAAACCGGCATCCAATTTTGCTGACCTTAAAGAAAATCTCATTTTTATTTAACAGTTTTGTCCTAAATAGGTCACTCTTAACTAACTAGAAATCTAGTCTAAAAAGAAGCTTGGTAAAATTTCTTCCAATTAGCAATGTGGGCATCATAAGTATTTACAAAATTTTATTTACAAGCTATATTCTACTTTTCTGAATTTTTTCAGGAAAAAAATATTAGCTGATTGATAGCCTGTCGAGACTTGAGTTGCAATCTCTGTAAAATGAGGAGTTGAAACTGATCTATCTCTTCTAGTTCTTACGTGCTATGATCAAGAACAAGAGATTCAGGGGAAATAAATTTGGTCTTTTGATTTGAGTTCATTTTGTTTAATTTTTAAAATAAGTCACTCATGCATTTGGGACAAAATTCAAAAGGTACAAAAGGCCAGACAGTGAAAAGTACATCTCACTACCTTCCCTGACCCTTTATGTCATACTGTGAAAAAGGGATTCCAGGCATTTTCGAGTTCAATGTCAGTTAAGGAGAAGCCAAATTTAACTGATCAGTACCAAATGTTACAGCGTTATTAGGATAAATTACAGTGGTACCTCGGTACTCATTGTTAATTTGTTCCAAAACTCATGACGAGTGCCCAAACCAAAGAGTCCCAAACGATGAAGCATTTTCTCTTGAGGAGCAGCATCATGACTCATACAAACTCTAGCGCTATGAGCCCTGAGAAAGGACAGAGTAACAGAGTACTGAAACATTTTTTCCCGTTAAAATGAGTACAGGGTTTGATGAGTTCTGAAGCCGACAAGTACTGAGGTATGACTTTAATTTACAATATTCCACCTTGCAAGGCAG
This sequence comes from Carollia perspicillata, assembly GCA_004027735.1. Taxonomy (NCBI): domain Eukaryota; kingdom Metazoa; phylum Chordata; class Mammalia; order Chiroptera; family Phyllostomidae; genus Carollia; species Carollia perspicillata. Next base: position 5,114 of record PVKM010013266.1, read on the forward strand.
AATATAAATATCATGGTTTTGTTTTATTTTGTTTTACAATATATGTGTTTAGATGCTGCCAAAATGCCTAGTGGGATTTGATAATGGAGTGGTTTTATAAAGTGTGGCTATGACCTGCCGCAAAAAAGCATGAAAATGGTCAACTAAGATTTAAGAATTGGGAGGCTGATTAGAAATGACATGCATATGACAAGGGGTACATATGCCTATGACCAGCCCTTAGTGTCAAGCTGCTGGACTTCACAGAAGTGCCTGGGGTTGTCCCTTGACCCCTGGCAGAGAGTGCTCCTTCTATCAGAGAGGTCTAGCCCTCTCCTCCCCAGTCCTCTACAGGCTCAGTTGGTGTCTAAAATCTGTAATGACCAGAATAGAGAGGTCCAAAGAGATGGATAGCAAATACCCACTGCATACCTGCATCTATCTGCAACACTGCTGGTAAACTTGCAAAGAGAAAGGATTCTTGTTGTCCACCAGTTCAGAGGGGAAGAAGAAAAATCTGGAGCATTCTCCCTAGAAATCAAGGACAGAATGCTTACCTAGAGGGTTTCTAGTCACCTAGGGACGCATAATGGTGCCTCCCAATAGGAAATTCTGACTGTAAGTGCTTCTGCTTCTTTTCTTGATCTTGAGCCATCATCACTTTCAATGCAGTAGAAATCCTTTGAAAATTATCATCAGTTTTATCTGAGACATTTTTCAAGATCACCCAGTAAGTATTGGGCACTTTTAGACTTCAACTGAGTGCAGGAACAAGGCACTCTCAGTTGCTCTTAGTGAGCTTTCATTATGATTATAAGGAATACAATAACCCCCCAAATATTTATAATATAAGGTAGAATATAAAAAATATCTAAAAAGACTCAAAGGCTATTATTAAACATATCATAATATAACTTATAAATGTGCCTTCGGATACCTTAAAATTCAAAAACGTTTGAAGCTTTAAGTCAGAGGTGAAATAGAATTTCACAGACTCGTCTTACTTCAGAAAGCCCAGAAATGAGCTCTTCTTTCATTGTTGTGTTTTGCGAATTTGAAGAAGATCATGAGCCAACAGAATCTATAATGCCCATTAACGCCAGAACAGATGAAAGCTAGTATATTATATGGTTAGACTGGCTTATTCTCAGGAAAGAATTATGATTCTTTATGCTTTTTATGATTATGATTGTGATTACGATTGATTGTGAAATCTTATTTATTGCTCTTAGTTGAATGGCAGAAAGATCTTCCTAACTAATTTGTTTAACAGCAGTTGCCATTATGTAAGTTGTGGATTTAAAAAACTGTTGTATAAGTTCCATCAGGTAAAGAATACATCTATCATTTTATATTGGTCACCTTCCAAATAAAGCCCACTCTTTATTTTACCAGACAGTTTCTAATATAATCTATATATGATCAGAATGGAAATGATTTGTTTCTCATATTTAAAAATGTATTTGTTTAAAAGAAAATTCTAGAACATGATTTTTCCTTGATTCTCCTTTGTATGAAGAGATTATATAGGGGTAAGGTAAGTTGACTGTGCCATAGAGATTGGAGCAGCTCCTCTAACTCTCTGGATCCATGGTTATTAATCTAACCTGCTCTCAAGCCACTGTTTGAATATGTTTGTTATCCTTTTAAGGTAAATTAATTAAGGATTGAATTTTCTCATCACTCATTATGAAAGGAAATTTGAAAATAAAATACGGTGATTACAGTGATCAATGTATAGTTCCTCAATTCGGAGCACATGGAACTCAAGAATAAAAAGAAATTACAAAAGACATTGTCTTTCCTCTCTGATGAGGTATATGCCCATAGAATATTACCCTGGACAGCATATTTTTCATGTAATGTTGTGCACTCAAATACCTGGCCCTGTGGAGTTACTCGGTGGATTAGCATGTGTTATAGATGTGGCATAGGTTAGAGGTTTAGTCCTTCCTCAGTAGACTTAGTTTATACAATGACAGGTCATGCTTCTGCTAAATAACCTTCCATTTGTTGTTAGACATAAGGAAAAGCAAGCAGAAACTGCTACACAGATGGATCCATGGAGCTCCCTCTCCATGATTAATAAAACCACTACTAGGGCCCTGGTTGGTGTGACTCCCTTGATTGAGTGTTGGCCTGCACACCAAAGGGCCACTGGTTCGAGTCCCAGTCAGGGCACATGCCTGGGTTGTGGGCAAGGTTCCCAGTGGGGTGGTGCACAAGAGGCATGTCGATGTTTCTCTCCTTCTCTTTCTCCTTCCTTTCCTTTCTCTCTAAAAATAAACAAACACAATCTTTAAAAAAAGAAAATAACTACTAGGGTTCAGATAGTGATAGTATTATAGTTAAGGAGCATGATCAGTAAGGGGATTTTCAAATAGAAAGGAAGACCAAAACCAAACAAAAATATTATAAAATTACTATCTTTGAGAAATCCCATAGAGCACTTATCGAATTTTCCAGTAATCTAGTGGCAGGGGAGATATTTTGATAATTATGTTAGATCTGCAATGACCTCATAGACTCCACCTCCAGGAAATAGGGTTGATTTTTGAGATTCACACACAGGAAACACTTACCTTGCCCCTACCATGAGCTGACCCTATGTTAAATCATTTTGGATAAATTATCTCTCTTAGTTCAGTCCTTGTATGTACCAAATCCTAGCACTGAATCAGAACCTCAGATAGGACCTTGAAAAGATCTTGAGACAACTTAAGAACTAGATTTGCTCTTCTAGAACACCTGGAATAGAAGTAACTGCAACCTTCCAAGGAGTAGAAGAAAAGATTCAGCTTACACCTACTGAAATGATTGTGGTCCCTTTGGCGTCAAAATTGTAGGAGAAAGCCTAACGATGAGTTTAAAAGTAGAAAGTTGGGATCTGGATAGACAGAGCACTAAATAATCCAGTTTCATCTGAAAAAGCAATACTCTTTTTGTCTTGCAAATTTTCTTATATCCCAGTGTGGAAAAAAATCAAGGATGGTATTAAACCTACATATATGGTTATACTTACACATGACCATGAACTATATCTATTTCAGTAGCAGCTGCCAACATTACATAATTCTGAATGTAATCCCTCCAAGAAAAATTATACAAAGCACTTTTTTTCTTTGTTAGCATCTACAGAACAAGTTAACCACATGGAAAGCTCTAGTCAGCTGTTTTTGTTTCATGGGAGAATAGTTCATCAGTTCTCAGGAGAATTTATATTTGACCTCTCCACACAAGACCTTCAGCTTCCAACAAACAGTGTTTGTGAATACACCCCTAGAGACTAATATTGAACATTCCACTACAATTCTATAGTGCTTGTTTTAGGTTATTTTTGATTGATGGCCTGAAGTTATGGCTTTAGTTATTTTTAACATTGTTTGTTGGGTTTTGTAAATGTCATGTAGGAGGAGGGGGGAGAAAAATATCCTCCTCCTTTAAAATGGGAACTGCAGTTATTATTGTGTATGTTCCATCAAGTCAAGTACACAGAAACCCAACTTACCCATGACTTCTCGATTCTTGCATCGCACTTGAGCCTAGAGTGGGACCATAGCAGCTGCTATTGTTCTCCTTTCACAGTTAAGAAGAGCAAGGGACAGGAAGGTTCAATGGTGGCTGTAACACTGACTAGGTTGGGCACCAGCTAGTGCTAAAGCAGCCAGTGGAGAGATCTGCAGCGTCTGACTTCTAGCCCAGGATTTCTCTCGGTACGTGATGTCTTGGGTTCCAAGCAAACAACAGATGAGGAATACACACAGGCCTGCTCAACTCCACCCTCAGAACCAGGAAAAGAAGTGAAAGAAAGGTGTAAAAGGAGAACTTCTTTACTAGTTGTTTTAGTTCTTTTATATATTTTTAAATATGTGAATTTTACATTTTCTTTTACAGAACATGTATTTATCTCATCTGGCCTTGTCTATACTGACCTGAACAGTTCAATTTTTCATATGTCTTAATTGTCCTAAATTTTGCCCAATTCAGTGAAACAACCCTTCAGCTAATAGCATGGATCCCAGGAGGCAAAGACCTTGCCATCTCGCTAAAGACACAGCTTGTCTCAAAATGTTGTGTGCACAGACCCAGAAAGGCTTGGTACAGCTTCCAACAGAGAATTGAAGTGTCTGATCAAACATTCAGAAAACTGCTAGTGAGAGCTTATTTGTGCCACTAGTTTAGAAAAAAAACCCTTTAATAATGTCCACAGATTAAGGATCTACTTCTGCTGTCTCTTTGATATCCTCCTCAGCTGGTATTCCAAGACAGTCCAGCTGTCGTCTTCAACTGTCCTCACAGGGAAAGTAAAAGAATCCTCCTTGCCAAGGACAGGCCCTTAGGCTTTACCCTCTGTTCTCTAACCTTTATTCTCAGTCTGCCACAGATAGAATAGACATAAATTAATCCACTACTCAAGTCAACATGTAGCATACAAATTCTTACCTCTTTTATGCTTGAGCCTTTACTCTTTATTCTAATGATCTAATTCTCCATGTGCGTGTTTTCATTAATGCTCCCGTTGGACTGCAGGCCCTTGGAGAACTGGAAGTTTTCCATTCGTTTCTTCAGTCACAGAGCATATTCTGAGGTCCTGCTGGGCTCAGACGTGAGACACTCAGATGAAAGAAGTGATATCCTTCCTCTTGATGAACTGACCAGTGAGAGAGAAACACACAGGGCAAAATAACTGATACAAAACATGGCACAAGGAAAATAGACACAATGAGAGCAGCTGCTCTGTCCCTAGAGATATGAGAAAGTTACTGAGAAGGGTTTCTCACTGGACTTCGGTTAATGAGGAGAATGATCAGGTGTCAGTCAGTGGAGGACAAGGAGGAGGGCATTAGAGAGAAAAGAAGGCATGTGTGAAGGCCCAAGGGCCTAAAAGGACACAAAGAATTTGAAGAATAGGAAGTCATGAGAAGTGGCTAAAGCACAGGTGGGGTCTGTGAGTGTGCCACACAGTGCAAGGTTGGGAAAGGGATAAAGAAATGGCAGGACAAGCAGGCAAGCTGCAACAGAGTCTCTATGCTAAGCAGTGAAGTTGAGACTGTTTCACAATCAAAGAAGAGCTGTGGGAGGTTTTCTTCCAGGGAAGGGAGATAATCGGATGAGTCTGAGAAAGATGTTTCTTAAGCATTGTGGAGGATGTTCTGGAATTCCCTGTGAGTATTGAGCTCATCATCAGAGAACAAAAGTCATATAGTAGAAATGTGCTTGGTTCCACTCAACAGAGTAAGAAATCTTTAATAATATCTTCAGTTCAATGTGGGCCATCAAAGATATGAGAAGAACCTAAATTAAGATTTGAGGGATGCTTCTGAAGTGGAATCAATAGGACGTGTGGTACCCAATAAACATGTGTAAGAATGCTGGCAGGGAAGGCAGAAAAGAGAATGATCGAAAGAGTTGCCTTAGGAGACTGTGTCGTTTATGTAACTATGCACGGTAATGGTTTCTGTAACTCTTTATAAAGCGGAGAGCAATATACTACCTTGTTCAATGAGGCTTCCAAAATGCTCTTGACTGGCCATCAACCCCCTGTCTACCCTCAGAGCAGCAATTCAAATTATAAAACCCTAAATGGGAAAATGCCCACAGGTAAATTCAATTAAACACATTTCAAATTAAGATTCTGCCTTGACTGTGGGAGTGGGGGAGTGGAATGCACGGAGGAGGGAAAAGGGGGAAAAGTTAGGACGACTGTAATAGAATAACAATAAAAATGATAAAAGGGCAAAAAATAAAATACAATTCTATCATTGAAATTAAAAAGAACATTCTGCGCTCAGTGTCTGTCTCCATCCAAGTTCAGTACATCAAGCAGATATGTTTCAAAGACATCAGTATTTTGTAGTAACACTTTCCAAGAGCATTTTAATATTCGTTATGTCATTTAGACTTAAATTCTTTCAAGTTCTTCCCTGAGGAAAAGAAAAATCAAATTGTCTTTAGAGAATCAATGAAAGACCTGAATGGGCAATTGAAATACTCACGCAGCACTTTTGGATGAACATAGATGCTTTATGCAGGCAGAGTGAAGCTACTGTGAATAGCCAGATGAAACTTAAGCCCAAAAAACCAACTGTAAAGAACAGCACATGTTGACATATGTACAAAAGTAGTTGCTATGGTATCATTTGCATCTATTTAGCAAAATGTATAGATCATGTATTAGAGATAGAAGTAATCTTAGATTCTACTTACTGTATATCCTCTACCTTACGACATGTAATCAATGTGATGATTTTATATAGTACTAACATTACCAGACTCCATGGGGAACAAAAAACTGTAAGTGAATCAAGGTACTAACTTATCATTGATATTTACAATAAAGGATATACGGTGTTTCAATTCCCTCAAGTAAATAAAATTCCTCAAAAACACATCCACATAGATACATTGGAAACCAAAATACCCACATTATATCTAGTACATTTCATCTCCACCAATAAGAGGAAAAGACCCCCTCAGTTTTGAAACTTGTGATCTACAGCAGGAAAGTAATAGGACTCATCAGGTTGTCCTTAATTTGTGCAACGGTTATGCATGAAGCTCCTGCATGTTGCAACCATGCCCTTGCTTTGCATGTTTCCATAGTAACTGGGTACTGAGAGACAAAGGGGGAACTTGTCTCCCTCTTCCCTCTCTTGCTTCTCAAATGGGCCCCCTCAACCATCGACCCTTTGCATCAGCCCACAGCACCCCAAAGCTTCCTTGTTAGGACAGTTTCCGTGACCACCATTGGCATGCAAAACCCATATCTGGACATGCTAGAACCATCTGGATTATTCCCCTGTCGACAAACCTAAAAAAAGGATGGTTTAACACATACTGCTTCTACTCATTTATCACCCACTAATTTTTAAAAACCTTTTAAAAGTAAAACATCAATAGCCTGGCTGGCGTAGCTCAGTGGATTGAGCGTGGGCCTGCGAACCAAACGATCGCGGTTCGATTCCCAGTCAGGGCACATGCCTGGGTTGCAGGCCAGTTCCCAGCAGGGGACACACGAAAAGGCAACCACACATTGATATTTCTCTCCCTCTCTCCTTTCCTTCCCCTCTAAAGATAAATAAATAAAATCTTAAAAAAAAAAAAAGTAAAACATCACATATGTGTAAAAGAATATTTTTATATACATGTGAAGTATTAGAAAGAACAATTTGACTAAAGAAATTAAAGATGTCTTATTTATTTGAAACCCTCTACCAACTTTGTAATCCTTTGGTCATTTCTTCATTTCATAATATTCTAAAAGCCTTACAAAATGGAAGTAGTCTGGGAGTTCCCAAATCCTGGCAGGCCGCACTTCACAGTGCTATTATATACATCTAGGACTAAATAAATAGTCGTGAGGAAAGTGGTATTTTCTATCTTAAGTGATAAAAGTTAAAGGTATATGCCCTATTTCACTATTAAGAGATAACACTTCATCACTGTAAATGAAAACTTCTATACACAGAATTAGTGACAATGTACATCCAGCAAGACACTCTGCTGGAAACATCATCGATAAAATCAAAGACGGCAAAATGTAGGAATACAATTCAAATATAGCAAATAGAAAGTAGCATTTATAATGCTGTAAAAAGCAGCATAGTAATTGATTTTCTGATTTTGCTAAAATTTAAAAAAAATCTGAGATGGAAAATTAGAAAACATTCATAATTCTCAATACATTTCAGTAAAGCCAGAGATGACAAATCTCACTTTTGAAACAAATCAGTGCTACTGCTCTTGATGGCAGTGAAAAACTCATGTTCGATGTCAAAGTAAACATTCTGAAATCTATATTTTCTTCTGTAATGGTTTTTCTAAATATACAAAATAACTGGAATTCCTATCCTGGCCTTGGCTTTATATTTCATCTCAGCTTTTCATTCTGTAAGGTGCTGCTGCTATTATTCATTCTATATGCATGCGAAGTAAAAAGGCGATAGCTCTCCTGACCATTGGTGGCTTTATCTGCACTTCTAAATCTGGGCAATTGTTCAACTGTAGTCACAAAGACCTGGCACGTGCATTGAATCCTACCATCAGAGGAGTTTCATTTGGCCAGCTTGGTGTAGGACATTTAGACGAAAATACCCAGGAGGCAAGTCATAAACGGGCTAAAACTAGAGATTTTAGAGTCAACAAAATATTCGAAGTCACAGGCAGGGAGCATGTCCCAAGGGAGAGCATATGGTACAGGAAGATGTTGGGACTCGAATGTCCAAATCATTAGGTACCCAATAAAGATTTAAGAATTAAACGAAGACCTAGAAAATGCAATGTACTCAATCAATAATTTCTAGTACATCTAGAGTAAAAAAGACTGTTCTTATTTCCATGGAATTCCGCCTCCAGAACTCTCCGGCAAGAAAGTAAGTGATGACACTTAGTGAAAGCCCTATCAACAGTTCATATTTATATCCCTGAGGTGAAATCATTCTATTTCAACATCACACTCCCATTGAATCCCATGTTTAGTGAATGATGAATGCAAGATATTTTTCACAATCTGGCTGGTGGCTTAATGCATTCTGTTAGCAAAATACGAAGGAACTACCAAGACAGGAGAGTAGCCTTTCTTAAATCACTCCAAGTGTAACCATGACTACAGCATATTTTCCTAAATTGGTGAATTTTCTTTTAAGAAAATATCAATTCATTCCAGTGCTGGACTCATATTGAGGTTTTGTAATGTCTCTAATCAACAAAATTTGCCTTTATATATGTTGAATCATTTTCTTGTTCACAGGATCGAACCAAAATGACAAATTCTCACTTTGACTGTCAATACTGCACAGTGTCACTTCTTGGGAAGAAGTTTATGCTAAAGGACGGCAATCCATACTGCCTTTCATGTTATGATCGTGTCTTTTGTAACTATTGTGAGGAGTGCAAACAAGCAATTGAATCAGATTCCAAGGTAGGTCTTACCTCAGTTCACAGAGTTATTGCATATGAATAGCAGACAATAGCTTTGGATGGCCTCTTTCCTTCAGTTAACTGTCAATATTCCATTGTGCTGCTATGGGGTATAAGGATCTTCAAAGTCACCATCAATCCAGTTCCAAGCAGTATGCTTAGCACTATGAAATATCACATATATTTTAATCTTTACAATGACTTTAAGGGATAGGTTAGCATGCTAAATATTAAACAGGTTAAGTTATCTGTCCAAAGTTACACAGATAAAATGTTGCATCACTTCTGAAAGCACAGGAGTATAAATGAATAAATGCACAGATTTTGGATTTGTACACATTCAAAAATCGATATTTTTCTGATTTCAAATCACCCTCATCATCCCATCCTGCCCTGATACCATCGCATATACAGTTCATTCCTCCCACAAAGCACGTTATCGTAATTTTTCTTATTTCTCATCTTTTTTTGCCTTTTTTTAGTTAGATGGTATTGAGATTTGGTTTAATTAAGTGTCAAATACCAATAAGATATGACAATCTAAAAGTAAAGATTGTTACATGAAAAACCTCTCTTGTTTATAAAAGGAAGGTAGAGAAAACTCGAAGGAAGAGGAGAGGGTCCATTTATTTTCCATCTGTCTTCGGTGACCAACCCAGAAAGCCCCAGTCTGTTGCTCTTAATTGCCCAGGGTGTCTCCTCTCTACAAGTAATAGTATCAATAGCAGCTGTCCCTTGACCTAACAGCACAACCTACTGGCACCCGAGTCCCAGGAGTGTTGGTTGTGTCTTATAAAATAGCCTGCTTTATCGCAAACACATTTAATTAACTTCTTCACTGTCTCGAAGGATCTTTGTTACAAAGGCCGGCACTGGCACGAAAGATGCTTCAACTGTGCCAAGTGCAATCACTCTTTGGTGGAAAAGCCTTTTGCTGCCAAGGACGAGTGCCTGCTGTGCTCGGAGTGCTATTCTAACGAGTGCTCCTCCAAGTGCTTCCACTGCAAGAAGACCATCATGCCTGGTAAGATCAGAGGGGAGCCAGCTCTCTAACTAAAGCTGCAATGCTTTGAGTTCAGCACAAGCACAGGGAGAGTTTCGCAGCTAGCAACCAAGTCTGCTTCTGAGAAAAACACCGTTGTTGCTATCTATCTCTTGACTTCATTTAGTGTACTATAGAAATAAATAGTATTAGTTCTGTCTTGAACGGGTAAATCAGGGTGTTCTGCATATTTTCATAAACCGAAGTCATGGGAACAATTTGAAGTAGAATGTGAGTCATAGAATAAAGGCAAAATCTACACCACTACCAACAGGGCATTGAACACCCTGCCCTGGAGGGAACCAACGGCAGGTTTTGTTCTCTCTCAGGGAAGAAAAGGATGTGTTACACTTTGAGGCCAGCACGAATTCTCCCTGTTTCGATCCTCTTCTCAGTCCGTATGGACAGCAACATAGGAACACGGTTCTCTTATTTTCTTATTACGGATTCAAAGACTTTCTGGGAGATCAGAACTGTGCATCATCAATCTCAGGAGTCAGTGCCCTGGCATTCCTAATGTTCCTATAATGTGGCCCAACTTATCTAAACCACGTGCAGCCTTCAATTCAGAGTCCCTACTTATAATGCTTTAAAATCTCAAAATTGTAGCTCACAGAGCACAAGATTGTCAGTGGAAGTGTGTGGTCAACCATCATTGTGGCAGAACTCTACATATTTTTTTCCAGATAAATGTTTTGGAAACCAACAAAACATTATTTTTATAAGGACAATTAGTCTATTATCTTAACTTTAAAATAGATTTTTAAGTAATTTGATATATCTTTGCTTAAAAAAAGAAAATAAAGTTATGCTTGATTTGTTCTAACAGGTTCTTGCTTTTGGGGTACAGGTTCCCGCAAAATGGAATTTAAGGGGAACTACTGGCATGAAACCTGCTTTGTGTGTGAGCATTGCCGACAGCCAATAGGAACTAAACCTTTGATCTCCAAAGACAGTGGCAATTACTGCGTGGGGTGTTTTGAGAAGGAGTTTGCTCACTACTGCAGCTTTTGTAAGAAGGTAATTGTCTAAAGAGAATGAAGCTTATGGAATCTTCCAGATCACTCTGCTTTTCTAGCTGCATTACACATTTGAAATGAACTGATACTACCTTATTATTGCTGTCTTTATACATTCACGCTAGTATGAATTCCAGCGCATCCAACCTGTGTCTGTGAGGATGGTCATCTCTCCTCATCACCATGAAATTCCACCCAGAACATGATTTAATATTCCAAAATCTCAAGTGACTTGATATTCCAGTTCCACTCACACTGCTTTACACTAGATTTCATGTATTCTAGTAGAGAACACACATGTCTCTTTGAACAAAATATTGCAAAGAAAATAATTTTTGATCTACTTAATTTCAGAGAAATACAGATTTCTCTCAAAGAGTGATAAAGCGAACGAATTAAAAAAGAATTTTACTTCCTCACATTGTGTCTCAGCAATGCAAACGTTTTCTTGGCTTAAAGAGTTTACATTTCTAAAGAGTAGATAGATAGGCTCAAAAGAGTGATGGGATCGTCAGAGAAATTCATTAGACAGAAAGAAAGAGAGCTGAAAGCTTTGAGTGGTTTCCTCCTTTCCAGGACCAGAGAGTATCATGTGGGGCCTTTGGACTTGGATACCCATTTCAAATATATTTTCCAGTAGAAAAAAAGTGGATTTTTTCAAGTAAACTTTGTCTAATTCTTTCTCATCTTCTAAGTTGTTTTTTGTGAAAGTCACTCTATCACTTTTATAAAACTTGTCTCTAGTCCATAAGACATGTATATTGATGTTCTCAAAGAAATCCTTGACCTGTGAGGCATCATAAGTTTAAAATAGAACTATAAATTGTGATGAGAAAGCTGAATCATGAAAATATATTGGATTAATACAGTGATTTCTAAACTTCTGATACATGGATTACTGGGACAGATCTCTTCAGACGTTCTGTGTACTTGCATCTGGACAGCTAGAAGGCCCTTTGCCACTTTCCATAAATGCGTGTAGAACATACGTGCACACAAACACACACACAGAGTGATATATATATATATATATATATATTACTACTACTGCATCTGAGGAGGCAGCAACCCCTAAGTTATATAAACCCCTAAATTATAATTCTTATTATACTACAATACGGCTGAAAATTACAAATGATAGTACTATGACATCCTATACCCAGAGACTTCCATTACACTGCCAGAAACATGACTTAGAAAATGACTTTAACAGCAACAGCCAAACCCTATAACCCTGTGGCAGGTGTAGCTCCAAAAAGTCACCAGAGTCAACAACATCCATTTAGAAACATATGCTGGAAATAAAAATGGGTTTATCTCACTATTTTGAGGGACACATAAGCGGGCCATTTTTAGGCTGTTTCTTAAAGATTTACCCTAAAATATTAATGAGATTTATGGGAAATATCTTAAAGGCATTTACTGGGGACACAGTATAAAGTTTCTGTGACACTATAAGGCTTCAGAGGGGAACTTCTCTAGTACACCACCTGCCGAGCACTGCCTGGGGCCAAAGCCCGGGCACTTCTCAGCCTACGGGGGCCTGTCCTATATTTAGGCCATGATTCGAGGTCACCAACATTTATGAAATGTTTATATTGGGTAATAGACAGATCATGGCATGCCAGATTATTTTCTATTTAGTTTTTTAAGCCACAAGTCCTTTAAGGGAAGGTGGACATAAATGTTTCTCACCAAGATGATCCAAGCTGAAGAAAATTCGTTTCAACCCAACCAAAAATCAAATACATAAAACAGAACAAAACAGGCAAAGCTACTTGACAGTCAAACCCTTAGAACTTTTTTCACAGGTTTTGTTTTGTGAAACTAACATTTATTTTCTACCGCACAGCAAGTAACCTCAAACTACAAGTGCTTTGAATTCAAGCTTCTCAAGATTCAAATCAGGTATTCTGCAATTCATCAGCTGCCATGTACAGGGTGTAAAATCACTGTGTTTCCACTTTGTCAGAAAGAAACTTGATCTAAATCTTGGGACTAATCAGTGGTAAAAAACGAAGCCTGGATATTAGATTCATTTTAGCCCACCTGCCTCTTCAAAAGGAACATAATCACAAGTAAACTATTTTTTGATTGTCATGAAATTCTTTTTTTAAATTTAATCTTTACTGCATTTTTTTCCCTTTACCATTTAGTCTCCTCATTCCCCTTCCCTCCAGCTATCGCCACACTATTATCCATGAGTTCTTTCTCCTTTTTGCTCAATCCCTCTGCCCCACCACTAGCTGCCATCCTCTGCTCCATCTATGGGTCTGTCCCCATTTTCCTTGTTTGTTCAGTTCATTAGATTCCACATGTGAGTGAAATCATATGGTATATTTCTTTCTCTGACTGGCTTATTTCACTTAGCATAAAGTTCTCCAGGTTCATCCACACTGTCAAAAAGGGTAAAACTTTCTTCTTTTTTTACAGCCGAGTAGTATTTTATTGTGTAAATGTCCCATAGTTGTTTTATCCACTCCTCTACTGATGGACGCTTTCATATCTTGGCAATTGTAAATAACATTGCAAGAAACATAAAGAAGCTTATGTTCTTTCAAATTAGTGTTCAAAATAGACAGTTCTCCAAAGAGAATATACAGATGACCAATAGACATATGAAAGGATGCTCAACATCACTAATTATCAGAGAAATGCAAATTAATACCACAATGAGATATCATCTCACACCTGTCAGAATGGCTATCATCAATAATTCAACAAACAGTAAGTGCTGGTGAGGATGTAGAGAAACCCTTTTGCACTGTTGGTGGAAATGCAGACTGGTGTAGCCACTGTGGAAAGCAGTATGGAGATACCTCAAAAATTAAAAATGGATCTGCCTTTTGACCCAACGATTCCACTTCTGGGAATCTATTGGAAGGAACACAAGCAAACTTTCTTTTAATGTTCCAGTGTGTCTTCTCCCTAATTAAACAGTCTTTGTGGTGTGTATATTTTTATTTTGCTGTGAACACATTTTTTCAAGTTTGAGTCTCTTAAGCATTGCCTGCTAATCATTTGACCAAACAAATGAAAGGACTCTTGAACCCTGCTGGGCCTATGTAAGGCATTTGAAGGCAGCAGGGAGTATTTTAAATTGCTCCCGTTCACGCACATCATTATGTTTCTCATTTACTTAGTATGGTTTTCTTTCCTTTAGGAAAAATGAATTTTCTTCCAAATACCTTTAATTTTTTAAATATTTGTTGTTAGATTTTAAAATGTCTTTAGAATAATTGTTTAAAAACCCTCTGTCACAGACAAATAACATTTTTTTAAATCTGTCAATGATATGATTGATGACCTAGAGTAGGCTGCACATGTTTGTATCTAGTTAATTGAAATGCAAAGATTATCAGAGCCGTCTCAGCTACAACACTGTGTCAGTCATTCTAAGACATGAACACACTCCAAGTTCCACAGGTGCTGCAGGTCAATAGCGCAGTTCTGAAAGATGTTATCACTGAAAATTTGTTCCACAGGAAGAGTTGTCCAGTATTCACGCATCTGATTCTAAATAAAGATGCCTCTGCATTTTAAAACATAGAATCCATGGACTGAACTGGTTTAGAAAAATATTATATTATGGAAGAATAATAACCATCTCTGACAAAACGATAACATGTCACACCTGGAGGCTCAATGTACACCCAGTGCTCCTTACCTCGAGTCCTGAAGTGGAAAACTCACACAGGTGCCCACAGTAGTCCTTTTTTGCCAGACATAATCCTGAGATTGCTTTCCGAACACTTCTTCCTCTTGGTGTTCATTCATTTATTCATTCGACAAGGACTTAACTGTTTACCATTGCAAAGTTATCTTGCCTCAGTATTGTAATAATGTTTGAGCACACAGGCTGTAGAGTCCGATTGTGCAGATTTGAATTCCAGTTCTGTGTAACCCTGGCAAGTGACACCCACTCTAACCCCAAGTAGTTGCTCATCTTTTAAAGGGTAAAGGTAATAATCCCTACTGTGTAGAGATGTTGAGAATAGTTAGAGGTCATTCCTTAGCTGAGGACTGAAAAAACACTTAAGAAGTTTTAGCATAATTAGCAGACAATGGTGCTTATCAATTCCGTTCAAGGTTGTTACTGCTGGATGTTGTGGAACAGGGAGTAAAGCCTGGGGGGGTGCTTTTTTTGTTTGTTTGTTTTCAGCATCCTTAAAAGCTAAACCTGGAACACAGGATAGAAAATGTCTTAGTTCTAATGACAACTCTTTGAAGACCAACAATAAAGTCACAGAAAGATGAGCAAAGGAAGCCACAGCCAACTTTCTTTTTCATCTTTCTGGATCCATTAAGGCTCTTTTCTTTTCTGCTCCATTATGGGAGAAAAATTAGGATAGTATCACCAGTTCTATTTAATCCCTATAGCTTCCTGCTTCCCATAGCAGTTCAAAAAAGTCCTAGGGAAAGGACAGCCTGACACGGAGTGGTCGAGGAGCCCGAAGAACCACTTGTGGACATAGAAGAGAATTGCAACACGGCCCCAACAGTTACTGACTTTTTTGTGATCCTTTGGCAGGTGATAACCTCTGGTGGGATTACATTTCGTGACCAGCCATGGCACAAAGAGTGTTTTCTGTGTAGTGGCTGTAGGAAAGAGCTCTGTGAAGAAGAGTTCATGTCCAAAGATGGTTATCCATTCTGCCTGGACTGCTACGACCACCTTTATGCCAAAAAGTGTGCGGCCTGCACCAAACCCATTACTGGTGAGTCTTAATACAGTCCTCCCTCCAGACAGCTGTGGCTTTGTTAATGCTATATAGTTCATTTCAACAATGCAGGATAAAAAATGGGTAAGCTTTTCCTTATGTTCCTTTTTGAGATGAACACAAAATGTGTAGATACAAATATTACACAGACTATTCAAGATAAGTACAGAGTATAATTAGGGTCGCTATGTTCTGTAGAGAATAATTAATGCTAAACCTAATGGTACTGACTCTCAATTAAAGTAATAGTTCAGGGAAAGAAGAGAACAAGATGAACTGAGAGGTCGGAGAATATCTTCATGAGGAAGCCCGATCTGAGCCAAAACTTTTAAGGATTTGAGTGGGAGGGAGGGGTACTTAGAAATCAAAATCCTGCTTAGTTCCAAACAAGGGTGAAGGGGACTTAAAATGGAAACGTTTTAATTAAATGTAGGTATTGTATAAAAACCCAAAGCTGTACTAATTAGGATAAATAGGAATTAATTAAACTTCATTTTAATATGCTTCTAACAAATGTATTCCCTTTACTCTCTTTTCCCTTGCCATAAGTTTTAGTTATGAATAGATGAAGTAAAACAAGGTAGCCTTCTCCTGAAGAAACAAAGTACTTGTGACATGATTTGTGAAAAACAAATGGTAAATCACTGTGTTAAGTAGATTTCAAGCTAAAAAAAAACACATGTTTTCCCCTGGTACCCTTCTGAAATGCTTCTGCTACAGTAAAAGAACTAAAGCTGACACAGCCCGTGAGAAACCCAGCAGCTACTCCTTTAGGTGATTCATTGTCACTGAATGAGGTGGAAGAACTCCCCACTCCTAGGATTCCAAGATTATATTTTCTCTTTCTGTTTATGTAACATTAAGATCATTACATCCCTCTCCTTCTCCTCCATCTTTAAGTACATCACAACATGAAAGTTGAATCTTCATGAATCTGTAAAAGAGAACAGTTTTGCTGCACACCCAGCTTGGCAGGCTTCTACTGACTTGCGAGTGGAGACGGAGAGTTGCCTGGGTCCACAGAGTACAGTCCTACTTGCCTCCATGGGGCAGCACGTTTTCCAGAATCTAACAGTGGCCCGCAGGATGCGTCTGGCCAGCAGGCATGTTTTGCTCCACCTGCACATGTTTGGAAAGAGTATAATGTAATGTAACGTAAAATCCTGTCAGCGTGAGCAGACTGCCCTTAACTTCTGGAGCCAGGTCACTGTGTCATGGAGCTAAGTGGCTGACCCATTGTGTAGAGGGTGTCCTCTCTATGCCTCACAACTTGTTGTCATCACTCACCTACATCACCCTTCAGCCCTTTCAAGGACTTGCTTGGCAATTCCATACAATCAGACTCCAAAGCTGGAACTCTCCAAAGCTTAGGCTCCAAGGCTTGGACTCCACTATACCTCCTGCCCTGTCCACATTGGCAACTCCTGCAGTCAAGAGAAAAAGCCACTGTCTTCACTGATTTTATCTAGAAAATAGGGTATGCAGAAATGCAATAGTACCTGGACCTCCAAAATCTACTTGGTAGGATCTGCGATCACAACCCAACAGATTCAGTCAATTTATTCTAGAATGCTTTTCTTGAACTAGTCACAAAAAAAGGTGGGGGGAGGGTTTCCATGAGGAAATGAAAAAATTAAATGACTCGAAAAGGATTTGAAAACTTTCTGGGAACTGAAATGGCAAATACTCATCTGCAAAGAGCCTGCATGAGCCCTGAACTTGACAAGGTTCAATTCTGATGTATAACAGACTTTTTTCTCACGGACGGTTGCAGGCCAGTCACTGAGTCCAGCTGTTTAAGGTTCAGACCACAGCAAAAGCACATGGTCCTGCATGTAGCAGAAGGATGATCAGAAACTAGAGATTTGACCCCAAAGTAAACCAGATGGAAGACTATGTATTTAACTTAGAATGATCTGCCTTTTGATAACTATCCTAATCTTCCTTTGGCTCTGTGACTGAGAGATAGATACCAGAGACTAAAACTTCAAGCTCACTTCAATACTTTTTATCTAATTCTTATACTTATATATAAGCCCTATAGCAGTACTTTTTTAAAACTGATCTTCTGAAAGTTGCATATTCATCTTCTGAAAAGTTGCATATTCATGCAAATAATATGTGACCCTAAGGAACTAGATTGAAATGTTTTCAAAATACTACCATATATTAACTAAATCTGTAAGTCATAAGATATACTTTTTTAATCCCATCACAATGAATTTGAGTCATCTGAACAAACTCGAGGTAAAACTATGTACTTTTTCTCCTCCTCTAGCATAGGACTAACTTTCAAACTTTCTGGGGTGAATGACACAGCTGATGCAGTGAGCAGTGCCCTAGACCAGGGATTAGATGGCCTCAGTCATGCCCCTGCCGCCGCCTAGTGTGTGATACCCGGTGAACAGTCATGCCCGAGGTCCTTACATGCCTCATTTTCGAAGTAAGAAATTGAACAGGATCACATCTGAGCTTTCTTTCATTTCTGTTAATTTTGACTCAAGGAGTTTCAAATACTATGATTTCTTCAGTAAGGGATACTCATGTTTTGGGCTATGTTTTTTACAAAAGATAAATCCAGGCCTAATTTGGTGGAGTTAAGAGCACAGGCTCTGAAACCAGATGGCCTAGGATCAAATCCAGATCTGCCACTTACCAGCTGGAGTATTTGGGCGAGTGGTCAAAACTCCCTGTCGATTTTTGTGTGCAAAGGGGGGTTGGTGATACCACCTACAGCGTGAAGGTGAGGGGAGAACTGTATGAAGTAATAGGAGGTAAAAGGTTTCAGATATTGATGGGCTCATTTTCAAGTGCTCAATAAATGTTAGTTCTCATTCTACTGAATATTCATGAATGAATAAATGAAGCCACATAGAAACAGGTACTGGAGACCTGTTTCCTGAATGACATTCTTACTGCCAAGGACTCTTATGACCTGAGGGAGTAGGCATATCTAAAATTGAAAAAAACTATAAACATCATATGTTGAGCCAAGCCTTTCTTAAATTCCTGCTACCAGTTGCTTCAGTTTTTCTCCCTCTTCGTAAAATTCTAGAATTGTTTTCATATTTACCACTTGTAAAGGATTACTAATACACTCAAGAAAAACTCATGAGCATCAAAGTGCTAGATGCATAATCATTAATTTCATGAACATATGAACAGAGATAATTTACATATATAGAGAACATTATTCTTACAATCAGCTTATTAATGTTTTGAATAATGTTAAAAGAGTTAATTGGTTTATTATTGATCTAATAAAAGGTGACGATAGCATCATAAATAACATGCTATAAATTTAATCAAAGAAAGCAGAGCAATTTGATATAAATATATCTATGACCTAGTAAATTATATGTAAAGACATCAAATAATGTTTCTAAGATGGAAATAAAAATTCATTATAATAAATTAAGCACAGTTTATCTGAAATAGAATGCTTATTCACTCTTTCTGCTTCACCATCCCAAATGGAATATTTGGAAATTCTATGTAAATCAGCACATGAATTATTTTAGCTTCACTCTATGGGTAACAAGAGGGTTTTCTCTTAGAGAAAACTTGGCAAATAAATAAAGACCCAAACACAAATTTAGGCTATCCCAACCCCTTCCCAGTTCCTAGACGTTTCTGCTTTTCTACAGCTCCTCACAATCAATTCCTTGAACTGTACCCTGAATTCATATGAAGGATATAGAGATAGTGTCTCACCAAGACTCAAATTCTACCTCAGAAACACTGTGGGGCCCAAGTGAGGCCCAAGTGGTGAAGGCTGACAAAGCACTTCTTGGAAATTAATCATTGGACCGCCAGGTCTCAGAGTGATCAGATTCACAGATCTTTGCTGCAGGCCTGGGCTGCAGTTGTCCCTGAGCAAGGTGATAAGGTCAGGTTAGGCCACCTATGTGATAATCTGGATGACATTCTCTATTTGGGGCCTTTGGGAATTATGTCCCAAACTACACTATGACCATGGGACTTTATCCTAAGTAAAATTTAAACATGGAAAAAGAAGGGAGGGAAGAGAACTAAACGTCATCAAAACATTAGATGTGAGCCTAGGAAGTACACATTTATTTTGTTTTACCCTGATGCTGCCTCTCAGAAAACAGAGCACAGAGAAAGAAAGGACAAGATGTCTGTACTTCGGTATCACTTCCCACTGCACTGCATGGCGCTGCCTTATCTGTCTTAGCAGTCCTTATCTGTTTCCAAAAACATGTCTTTTTCATATCCAAATGCTACCTAGTTGTGTAATTATGGAAAAATTTCGGTGGAACTCAGACTGGATCTCAACGGTGGAACTCGCTTACGGGTGACATTCCCAGATGGACACAAAACCACAGGGACAGCATTCTTTTTTTCGTTCACTTGCCTCAATATAGTCCTGCTGTATCTCCAGTTCCTGAAAGAGTTCCTGAGAGAATGCTCAATCTGTTCATTGAAAAAAAAGATTACTCTTTTTTTCCAATTCCTTTACAGGTCTCAAGGGCGCCAAGTTCATCTGCTTTCAGGACCGCCAGTGGCACAGCGAATGCTTTAACTGCAGGCGGTGCTCAGTCTCCTTGGTGGGGGAAGGCTTTCTGACCCAGAACAAGGAGATCTTCTGCCGCAAATGTGGCTCTGGGATGGAGACAGACATCTAGAAGGGGACAGTCCTTCCCCACCTAAAGTCCACCTTGCTTTCATTCTCACTAAACCCGGAAGTTGGTTGAAGTCATATTTCTGACTTAAGTTTTAGAAAATATTAATGTAGCGTTTATAACAGAAGGGTTTGGCAAACATTCTGATTGCACTGTATTATAAGAGCACAAAAAAAGCACAGTTCGACAGAAAGGAATATATACTAATTCACAAAGGCACCTCTCCTTGCAAAATACTGCACTCTGCTGTTGGAAACAGGGGAAATTATCTCTTTACTGTAATAAGGTATATGACCTATACAAAGAAGTCATGGAAGTTATTACTGAAGACATGTTTCTCAAAGGTGCAGAGTAAAAACAAAATTAGGAGATCAAATGAAAAGGCATAGGTTTGCATTCCTACTGAGCCAGTTTTACGTAATGTGATATGAACAGTACGGCCACAGTGATCAGGGAAAACTGATAAGCAATCATCACATGTAAGAATTCTGTCATTTTATCCTTTTTTATTACTCACACATATTGACTTGGACCACCAAAACTGCAGTTTGCCCTCATCCACGCTGCTTCCACAGCTGGTTGGTTCCCCCATTTAATCAATGGAATCTGAGGATTGTAGAAGCTGTGGCTCTCGTATATTACAGAGATACAGTGGGTCCTCCCTACCTGGGGATAGTCAAAACACAGTTTTCAACACGTTTTATATTAAATGTGCTTTCAAAGCCCACATGATTTTTCTAAAGACTTACTTTCTTTCATGAAAGAAAATGCCTATTCTTTCCAATGAGCTAACCAGGATAATCATTGTCCCCAAAGGCAAACCTTTAAAGTAAATAGATCATTAAATCATCACTTGTAGAAATGAGTTTTAGGGAAGGGATTGAGTGTTGGAACACGACTTTCATCCAGATATCTAAAGGCATAATAGAATGCATAATTAGCTCTGAGCCTCATGCATTCTGACTTCTAAAATTACATTGATGATTAATGGAAGACCATAAAAGTGGGCTTTAAAGACAGCTGGTAATAATAAGAACTGAAAAAGAATAATTCACAGCTGGTGATTCAGGACCCAGAAAGCAGCAGAGTAGATCCGCACGGGCTATTAGCGAGCCCTCCCACCTTCCCTCCACGCCCGCGCCACCTGCACTGCCTCCCCACCCATGCTGACCGTGCCCCAGAGGTGCACTCACAACCCAAAGCAGCCATTCTACAAATGAGTCCATTTTATTGGTCATAAGGCAAGTAATAGCCTTAGCGAAAAGTCTAGCTGCCCCTAGACAATATTTTCACATTGTGTGGGACAAATGGAAAGCAACCTCTGCTCCCTTTTTCAGTCCTCTTGAGTAGGGTAGAGGGAGGTCAGGAGAAGAAGCTCACAAAGACATAACTTTTTTTATGTATCTACTCTCAGATTATAACATAGCATTAAACTTTCTGATTGAAATCTAATTATATGTTGTGGCTGATTACCATGATTTAAATAGCATCACAAGGGATCCAATTAAAATTGTTATGGAAACACAATTTTCAAAATAGTTTAAAATGCAAGGACATTTGGAGATGCTAACAATTTAGAGATACTAATAAAAGGTCAGGCTACATACGTTATTGGAAAATAGTAATTGTCTTTCTTTTTTTTGTATTAACAATGCCAAGATCTTTTTTTCACATTCACTTTATAAAATGTAGGAACAACTATCAATTTTTTCCTGATTTGTTTGAAGTTTCACATAACAAGGCACGAAATATGCCAATTTTTCTATTTCTAGAAAATAATAAAGCATTACATCTTTAGAAAGCCAAGGCATTCTAAGACTGTCATGAGTTCAAAACTTACATAGTCAATATAACTATACAAAGAAAACCTTCTGTTGTATGCTGTACTACAAATGAAAAATCAGCCCAAAAATATGTCTGATGTTAGTGACACCATTTTTTAATTTAAGTAACATGTACTTTTTAATCTACCTGGCATATTAATAATCATATTTTAAATAAAAAATGATTGTTATAGTATATTTTAGATATAGTTAATTGAGCACGTAAATTATTCTCAAAGACATTTAGAGATAGATATTTATTATTGCGATAACATAGTTTTTACTTAATTTACAAATCATGGTTTTCAAACATTTTATGCTAAACAAATTTGCATAGTATGTATTTCTGATATTATTTTTAGTTCTTTAGTTTTTATGTTAACTGTGTAGTAAACAGAATAGATATGAATAACTTTGTAGTGTTTCTACTTCTTACATAAGGAGCATGATGACTTTTATCTTCTTGTCCTCTCTATTTTTACAACACCCAAACTATCTGTTCAGATAAAATTTCAAGGCATTAATTTAAAAAAATGACATAACTGAATTCTGTCTGACCCAAACATTAATGCCTTTCCTGTGAACCACATCTGTGCTTTTTCTTACAGCAATCAACTTTTTAAAATATTCTAAAATAAGAATTATTTTACTTCTAATTATTATTTTTATGATTCTAAATGTATTGTATCACAAGTAATTTGCTTCAATTGAACTTTCCATTTTTGACTGAGAAAATATGTCAATTTCTTATTATTTCTACATTGGAGGAACTGTTAAAAAATTTTTTACTTTATCTAAAGCAAAATTTGTGTTGGTAACACAAGCCTTCATGAAACTTAGCTAATCTACACTAGTTAAGTTCTCTCCAGAGTTGCATTAGACTATGAATTCATTGATTGCCAGAACATGTCTCACAAAGAAATATTTGGAAGAATATATCTCACCAAGCATTTTTAGTTCATTTAAAAAATCATAAGGCTTTGAAGTATAATGAAATTCTAATGGGTACTCAAATGGTAAACTTGATGCCTTGGAATTGTGTTTCTTCAATGAGAGAGTCAGAAAATCAATAGAAATTATACTTGCTAAGATATTAGTTTTATCCTGAACACCTTCCCCCAGAAGCATCAGGCTTTTAGATCATCATTCTGCCAGAAACATTTCAAGAGCAGGCTGGGATAACTGTGAGGAAGTGTTTGAGGAACTTGGAGATCCTCTTTCCAGGGAGAGAGAAAGGAGCTCTATCCAGACTTGGGGGAAATGTCACCAGATCGATCGGTCTTACAAGTTCTCCAAAGTTACTGTATGTGGATTTTGTTATCCCAGCATAATAAAGCAAGGACACCAGGAGTCTACATTTGAAACATCCAACGGAAGACAACTTAAGAAACGAGTTCATCCACTCAGTCAGTCATGTGTCTTCATAGATGTTCCTAAAAAAGGCATCATCCTGAGAGAATTAGAGTTCTTTTTCAGAATTATGAACAGTCAGAATTTTCCAGATCTGCCTTTAGGACCAGATATCCTATTAAAAGTGGGGTTGGGGAAAACATTTCTCATTTGGGAATCAAAAAGGAGGAGAAAGAAACAAAAGATTCAGGCTCAAGTATGAGCTTATAAAAGGAAGAACAGGATTTATGTGTATTTGGAATGGCTGGATTATATTTCTCTGTGCTTAAGAAGGGGAACAGCTCGCTGTGATAGAATTATGATCCATGTCACAAAGGAGCAGAGAGTATTTGGGTCAAATATTTTCCCATGAATGGTAATAAACTTAAGAAGTAGATGTCCATAAAGGGTTCTCTGAATGAGAAATATTAATGAGCTCAACAGACATCCCTTCAATGACTCAAACAGTGACATTAAATGCTATTCCCATAACACAAAAACAAAAGTCAAATTTGATAATTATGAAAGTTCACACACTGAATTCCAAAGGCTTATTCTTTCTTTATACAAATGACAGACTATCCCTGATTTGTCTCTGTGGCATCATTTATAAAGCTATTTATCAAGAATTCCAACCCAAGCTCTCAAACAAGAAATAATTGAGGGAGCATGGATAAAAGGGGAAGGAAAAAGAGCAGTGATTTAAAAAAATTGACATTCCTGAAAAAAATAGAAAATAAAATTGACTTTTAAAACCTCTTTTTCCCTATATAGTAAAAACTTTTCAAAGCTACAAGGTTATTCGAAGGAAGCAAAATAAATGGACAAAAGAGAAATTTTGACAAAATTCTGGATTTAAGAATTACAGTTTGGTATCTGTCACCTCAAGAGAAATTAATTTTTAGATGCTGCCAATGGATATGTAGTCACCAAAGTCCATAATCTTCAACTTCCTATGCTGCTGTGGGGTATTTTGCTATTGTTGGCCTTCCTTTGTTATTTCAAAATTTGATTGAAATAATGTCACCATGTATATGTATATAAAATTATCATGTCATACACCTTAAATATATATAACTTTTATTTTTAAAAATAAAATAATTTTAAAATTAAAAATAAAGTGCACACTGGTGGTTGCCATCAGGTGGTGGTCACAACAATGTTAAAGACGGGACCTCTCAAATAGTAAATAATGTTTAATGTTTTTTCTTATGTTTATAAAGTTTTCTACGTTCAGTCAGTACCTTTGGCTCATTATTTTCACACACTGCTAGGTAAAGGAAAGTATTTCTGGAAAGCAATTTGAAAGCCTTAAATTTTTCATACACATTCCAATTTCTGAGAATTTAAACTAGGAAAATTACTGATGAGCTATATAAATATTTTAATACTAGTATGTTTACTGCAGTGTTAAAAAATGCACCTAACAAGAAACCAGCTTAAAGTTTCAAAATAAAAGGGAATAAATTAATTTTAATATTCTAAAAGCAGACATTGAAAAAAATTAAGACTATTTAGTGACATCAAAAAATATAAATGACATAACATTGAGTGGAAATATAACATTATAAAACAACATGTATGATATTATCCAATGTGGCTAAATTTATTAATTTGTGTGTTAAGAAAAACTGCAAAAATATACACTAAAATATTAACATTAACAAAACAATAGCATTATAACAATAATACAGTAACACTATAAAACATTAATAAAATATTAACATTAATATAACAAAAACATGGTTTCTACCAACAGCATGCATAACACCAATCCCTCTTATGTCTCCTAAAGCTCACTGGTAAACCATCTTTTACATTCTGAAACAGATATTCCTAACTAT
>PVKM010013267.1:0-30522 GCA_004027735.1 Carollia perspicillata
TGGAGGGAATGGGGTTACTGGGAGGAGGGGGTCAATGGAAAAATTGGGACAACTAAAATAGCATAATCAAAATATAAAAAATAAAAAACAAACAGCAGAGCTTAAGTGACACCAAATATCTATTACTAGAATCCAAATGTTTTATTGGGACTACCAGTGTGAATTTTTATTAGCTAGATTATTCATAGATACTCTATATGTAATGAACCTAACATTTCTAAAATTTTTGTCCAAAATCACAGAGATGGAATATACTCAAAAGGATATATCTCCCTCAGGGCAAATATGTACCTAGATCCTTTAGTCAGATAGGCCGTCTATATGTAAATGTTGTAAAGTAACTCATGTCCCTGTTAATGACAATGAAATGTTAACTTTGAAATCGTTTTTTAAAGTACTTGTCAGGAAAATCAAGGCATGGTGAATAGCCTGTCATTTATGAGAATGGAATGTTCTGTATGTTGATGCCACAAAACACGTCTATTCTTATTCGTCATCTTTTGCCATTAGTTGAACTCTGCATTTGATCCAGAAATAAGTCAACAGATGTTTAAACAAGAAATGGTTGTTGTGAAATTCAATCATGTGTATATAGTAAACATAGGGGGCTTTTTTAGCCCTAAGTAATAGCACTTATAAAACCGAAGTTGGGATCTTTAAGTGCTGATGTCTAATTTTTGAAAATTAAAACTATCAACGGAATGCTTTATTAGCCAGTTTTCCATGTTGCTAACTGCTGTATAATTCCACTTGGACTCCAATGTAGCCAACATGCTTCTTTTTGTTGTAGAAACTACCCCTTCCTCATCACTGTTAATAGTTCTCTTAAATAGTAAACATTCCACTTAGAGAAATTTGTAAGCTCTGATTGCTCTTCTGCAGGCTTATGTACCAGTGTTCACTCCACAAATTGCAGGCAATGCTACATTTAGCAATAAGTTCCACCGAGGCAAAGTGAAAGTTTCTGGCTCCTCAGGCCATACGTACATCTTTGATGACAGAAAGCACTAGAGCAGTGTTGAATTAAATGAGTCAGACTTCATAAACTTTGAATAAAAAGATTAGCAGTAATAATTTGGGAGGTTTATTTGGCTAGAACTGTGTAAAAAGGATCTCACTTTCCCTCTTTTTATGAAATTTGTAGAAACTAAAATTTATACACAGATATCATCAGATAAATGCTGTAAATCTGTACCTACATAATGGTAAGTACAGAAGAATTCCATGTAGTTAAACTCATTTTCCTTCACCATTTCGTAATAGAACCCTGACGGCCTCTTCCCTGTGAGAATTGAGTCTTCGTAGTCCAATTCTGTGAACTGTTTCCTGCTTCCCTTAATGTTTTAACATGTGGATGAACCTAGGGTGGGGGTTTTTCCCCTTCAACTCCAAGTGTTTAACATTGCTTGCCTTATTTCTTGTATTTTAAATGAGAGCCAACATTATGAACTCTGTACTTTACTGTGGACATCAAAAGGCAAAAGAGAAACATGTCTCTCTCCCCATGGTTTCAGAGGAAAAGGTGGAGAAAAATATGTATGTTGTGCCCAGATTTCTCTTTGGTAGAATGTGGACTAATAAAGAACTAAAATATCTCTCTAAAATTTTTCCTATGATGGGCTAGAAATTTGTCAACTCAATATTTATTGAACTCTGTGCATGACATTATAGAAGATTTTGTTGCATTTAAGACTTTCTGTTTCCCAAGAGCTGAAGAATAATTGTGTATGCTCATTTATATTTTAAAGCAAAATGTTATATCTGTCAAGGAGTCTGTAGTGGAATGGAAATGTCCCAGTCTATTTTAACGGAGTATTGAGGATGACCTTTTAGAGGAGGTAGCATATGGAACATGCATTTATCTGAAGTATGAACTTGGATGGGCAGAACTGAGAGAAGGGCATTCCAAAAACTTATAAATCTTTCTAAATAGAGAAAGAGGAAAAATTGAAGGGTTGTCAGGAAACATAGGTAATTCAGTCAAATTGGAAGAGCACAAGTAGGTAGGAGATAGATAATTTCCTATTTTGGTAGGCCTAGAAAGGCAGAAATAAAGAGCTTATGTTTACTTCAGTGAGCAGTGTGGGGTGACATGATGAAAACACATTTTAGATAATTAATTTGGCAAGAATATGCCTATATACATTCAGGGTAATTTAAGATTCCCTGAATATGAGTGCCTGATGTCTAGGTAAGAGTTAGCAATGGCCCAAGTTGGTATGATGGCCTAGGGAACAGATGGGCAAATTGGTTTTAGAAATAACACCAGGGGGTGGAGGTTGGTGGAGATTTTTCTATCCTGCTGTCTCCTCATCACCTCCCCCCTTTCCAGAGAAAAGACATTTCTGATGTGTTAAGATCATATTCCCAGACACACAGTTTGGGCTTCTAGATTGTGGGTCTCTCCTTCTCAATCATGAGTACAGCTTGGTCTTCCTCTTCCTCTTTCCTGTGACCAAGAAAACACAGGGTCGAAGCTCGTTTGTACCTCTTCTGAGTCTAATGCAGTCTAATGTATATAAAATACATATATATACACACACATACACATATATATATACACGTTCTAATATATTTAGTCTCCAGGAATCAGCCAGTGTTAAGATGGGTTTGGGGTGTAACGGCTTCTCTTAGACCTTAGACCTATCGTGTTCTCCATCCCTCTCTGCCAGAGACCTGTGAATTGAGGTTTTTACTATAAACTCCACTATTATTTTAGTCGCCATTTGCCACTGGCTCCTTTGTACCTGTCATTTTCAAGAACCTCACAGTGCTTATTTTAGTGGAACATTAGATATTTCTTGGATTTCCCCAAATATCATCTGATAGCACCCAATGCCACAGCCTCTTCAAGTGGATCCTGTAGTCTGCACACACTAGAGAAAATATAATTTATGTTTAGGAGTACTGTTTCTGGAGGTAGATTGCCTAGGTTATTATCACTATATTGTCTCTACTGTTACTAAATGCATGATTGGGGAAAGTTTTCTAACTTCCATGTCTCCATTTCTCATCTATAAAATGAAGACAATAGTAACGCATAGAATTGTGAGGATTGTTTAACATAATGTTTGTCACATAGTGTTAAATATGAGCTGTTGTGTTTATTACAGGATTCAGTAACTAACTAGATTTGAAAGTATCATGGGAAGTTAGTGACCCATAGAATATTTTCAGGTTGGGGTGGAGGGATCGAGAAAAAAAGGGAAAAGGGCTCATGGACATGGACAACAGTGTGGTATAAGGGGATTAATGGTAATGGAAAAAACATAATAAAGATTGTATATTTTAAAAAATTAAAACAGAAAAATCACCCAAAAAAGATTAAATAAAGAAAAAATATTTTTCTGGGTATTAGAGATGACAGTAATTTTATTATCAGAAATAGGACTTTTATAAAGTAGCAGTAACTCATGAGTGAGTGAAGGTTATGATTTTGATTTAGGATTTGTACTTGAACTTCTAAAGTACCAATCATATCACTTCAAAAGGTATATAAATGTGTAATCACTATATTGTACACCTGAAACTATTATAATATAATATTGTATGTCAACTGTAATTGGAAAATAAATTAATTTTAAGTAAATAAATGAAAGTACAAATTGTGTAAAATACAGTAAATGAATGAGAATAAAGAATTCAAGCCTAGGAGAAAGAGCAGGCCTAGAGGTCAAGATTTGGGACCCAGAAACTTTGCTAAAACGTATAGTAAGAATTCTGAAATTTGGGAGATTTAATAAATGCTGATCATTTGCTGTGGGTCAGATACAATGCTAAGGTTTTAAGGTTTTCTTTCCTTCCTTCATTAATTGTATTCTCAATTCTTATTTCTTACAAATGCTATTTTTAAATTTATTTTTTAAGTATAGTTGGTGTACAATCTTATATTGATTATATTAGCTTCAGGTATACAATATAGCAGTTGGAAACTTTTATACCTTGCAATTTGACCACCCCACTAATTCTAATAATCCTCTGTCACCGTGCAGACTTATCACAATATTATTGACAATGTTCCTTTTCCCCTTTCCCCCCATCCCATCAGCTCCTCCCTTCTGGATCTGGAGAATATTATGCTGATTGAAATAAGTCAGTTCAGACAAAAACAAATATCGTATGGTTTCACTTATATGTGGAATCTAAAAAGAAACAAAGACAAAAACAGAATCATAGAAACAGGCCACAATGATAGAAAAAGAGATTCACAGAAACAGACCGAGAGGATGGTTACAAGTGCTATCTTTTTAAGCAAGGATATAAAGGCTAAGGAGTTTGGTTTCTTAAAGTGGCGTAGCTGGAATCCATGAATAAGCTACTAAAACCACTAAGTGACTTCAGCAAGATTGCAGAATCCAGGGTCATTATGACCAAAGTCCATTGTGTTTTCATATACTATCAATAAGGAGCTGAAAACTAGCAATAAGCTAGTTTTAAAATTAGGAAATTAAAAGTTTTTGAAATACCATTTGTAATAGCATCAAAAATATTAAATAATTAATGGACAAAATCCACAAAATATGAAGCAAGTACAAGATTTGTACAGGGAATTGCTAACAATTAAAATAAGTAATAAGTTGTGGAAAGGAAACCATTCTGTAGAGAGCTTTGTAGCATTGAAGAACTTTTTTATGTTTTTTGATTATTAGGAAAAAATCAGAAGAATGATATAACATGACATAAAAATTATTTGAAATTCAAATAATAGTATCCATAAATTAAATTTTATCAGAACACAGCCCCACTCATTTCTTTATATATTTTCTATGCCTGCTTTCATGCTACAGTTGCACGGTTGAGTGATGCAATAGACATTTTTATGGACCTCAAACCCCCAAATTTTTACCTTTTGGCTCTTTCCATAAAACATGTTTGCCAGTTCCTTATCTGAAGCATTTATGCCTGCTTTGCAACAACTTCTGTTAAATAGCAGTGATCATTATCCATCCCCTCTGTGACCATTCACAAGTCCGAGTGGGTGGGTCACTTCTGGGAGATGGCCTCCCGGACACCAACTCTGCTAGTCCCGTGCATCTCTGTCGCTGGGTACGTGGAAAAATATTTGACTTCTGTTTCTTGGTGAGGAGTGTTACACTCCACTGACTGAAAGAAAAATAAAATTCTGTGCTTCTGAAATTCCTGTATTTTCAATAATTAGCATATCTCACGGTTCATAGGAAAACACAGGGAACGTGATGAGAGATCTTGCCTCCACCAGGAGAGCATGTAAGGTCACCGAATACTTTTCTCGACAGGCTTGAAAACAAAAAAAAAGGGCTTTGGCAATCTTGTATATTTAAACTTATTCAGCAAACACCTACATAGTGCCTACTGGACTGGCACAGTTCTAAACATTGTACTAATATTTATTTAATCCTCATGTTTAGATTGTTGTCATTGTTAATCCCATTTTATAGATGTGGAAACAGACACACAGGTACAAGGTGCAGGTGTGGAATTTGAACCCACAAAGGGCAGCTTCAGAACTCTTGCTTAGTTTAGTTATATTACATATTTTAAACTGCATTATGTGAAAGAATACTTCAGTCTCATCACATGAACCTTCAAGGTAAGTTAAGGCACTTCTTGAAATATGTAACAGTTTTTCAACACACATTACCCTCACTGGTTTTTTTTTTCTGTTTGAATCTCTAGATGACATTGTCATTGTATTTTCATCTTTAGAGCCACAGGTATCCATTAATTTTTTTTCATTTGTTCTTCAGGTGTGTTTTTGATCTTCAAAATATGATTAATTATATGTTATTAAATAATCTTTCAAACCTGTTTTCAGTGTAGTTGTGAGGCTGCATTCCAGAAATAATTATAAAACCATATTGAATGTCTTTGCTCCCGCTTTTGATTCCTTCCGGGAACAGTATCAGCATTCAAAATCTGCATTGATTATGGTCTTTGCAAGCCAATGTGTCTTCCCTAAGCAGTATTATACATTTCAATACAAAGTAATTGAGAGAATACTCAATGGGAGAGATTTTGTAAGTACTCGAATAAAAAGTGACACCCAGGCCTTATCTTAAAATATTCACACCGATGCTGTAAGTATTGGTAGGGTACAGAGTCCACTTTGTCCAAACCAAAACAGCTTTTCTCTAGACCTCCTCCAAGGACATCCATTATACCCTCCATTGACCTGAACTTCCTTAAACCTCTGACCCAGAACAAAGGTTTTCCTCTGCCCTTGGAGGGCCTTTATGTGCTTCACTCTTTTTGTGAAGAGCCCTCACCTGCTGTCTTTGTCCACCTTTTAGTCATGACTTTTGTGTCTTCTAGCTTCTTCCTTTCGTTGTGTCTGTCCACTCCTACCTGCCAGAGGTGTGTTGCTGGAGATCGTGCATGTGTTTTGAATGCTTTATTTTTTATTTTTTTTATTTTTTTCTCTCTTATATTCAGGATATTACAGTGTGAGAGCCCAGAAATTTGAGGCAGTTATGGGTACAAATTCCAGCTTTTCTCCTTTTTTGGTAACTTTTCTGAGACTCAGTTTCTTTATCTCTAAAAAGACAATAGTCCTAGATTCTGGGTTAGACCTTGGAAGTGCCTAAATGGGAAAGTACACACCCACAAACACAGAAGCAAATATAAACACAAAGTTCTGAGATGCTGCACTCCTTTCTTGTACATTGCTCTCAAGGACTCATGCCAATTCAAGTTTTCTCTTAGAAAGTGCCTTTACGATTCATCTCTGACTGTGGACCGCAAGCCTCTCATAACCCACTGGTTTGGGTCTTGATTACGATAGCAAGTGAGAGAAAAGGGAGAGGACGCAGGGCCATAATAGAAAGGGCCCGCTTTCCACCTGCCTAGAGAGGAGGAGGAGAGGGCATGAGGCAGTGTGGGAAGAACGGGAGACCCCAGAAAACATTTGAAAGAGAAGGCATTTCTTCCGAATAATAATAGAGGATGTTTAAATGTTTAACTTTTTATTCAATTAATCTTGAATACTGTATTTTGCCATGCACAATGTGCACCCATGTTTTTGGCCTAAACTTTCAGTAAAAAAGTTTTTATTTTAATTTTTCAATTCAATTTTTTATTCATTTACATTTAGGTACTTGTTTTTTGTATAATAAAGGAATTTTAGCATTTATTTTTGAACATATGGTACAAGAAATTTTATGTAACAATTAATTACAAAACACAAGGACAAGATACAAGGTATAAACAGATACAATATAATGTGTATTTTTCCATGTGTGGTACCCATGTATAATGCATATAATGAGCAGTTTTAAGTTCATCCTTATTTTTCTTCAAAAAAATTTTTGGGGGGGAATCAGCATTATACATGGCAAATTAGGGTATCTTTTATTTTATTAGGTACTTTATTATTTCATTTTTATCCTGTCATGTTTGTACCCATAAACAGATAGTTTAATAGATACCTAGGTATGCAGATATCTTCTGGAATTTTAGAAGCTTCCTCATTTGATAAACAGATGTAGAAATAAAAATATGATCATAGCATTTGTGTTAACTAACTGTGCAGACAGGTCTAATATTTTTTATTTACTTCTTTAAAAATTCTAAAATAGACCTAATGAGCAGTTACTTACGTTTAATGAGAGAGATTTAGAGATGGGGGAGCAGACCTAACAAAGCGACTTAGCCCTCCTCATTATTATTTTTTTCTGTGTTGCTTCTGTTTTACATACCCACGTTGTAGACTTCATTATATTTCTGTAGGTAGGCTAGTGAGCTGCATGTACATTCGTAAAATGCTGTGTACATTTTGCAATAACTTTAACTCATTACAGAAGTTAGGTATATCTGAGCTCTACCTTGCTTTGCTCCCCCTTTTGCATTTCTGTTTTTAAAAACGTTTTTAGAATGTTGTCGGTCTGCTTCTGTCATGTTAGTCATTAGCCAAACTGTACATTTTTAGAAACTCTAATCTTTCCTGTAGCTCCGTCATACCTGTCCTGTAATCATTTCAGTTTCTTTTTTCTTCACTTGCTATAATTTTTCATTTTAAATTGATGACTAAACCTGAACATAATAATCTTAATTCACTGATGTTGTCATTTTTCAAAAAGAATGCTCCTCATCAGATTGGTTTATTAGACTTGAGTGTTTTCTAACTTGGTTTGAACTATTTAGTAATCTAAATTTTATAGTATAAATAATTAATATGACTCCATTCAGTCAGTACAGATTTATTAAGAGCTTATAGTGTATCAGGTAAAAATATTAGATTCTAGGAATCCAAAGATGCATTAAACAAGATGCTTGCACTCAAGTGACTTATATTTTAATTATAGGAGAAGCTCTTGTGAGCACTGTACTTACATCAGCTCATTTAGTTACCCAGAATTTAACACTCCCATGTTAATCTTAGAATTTAATATGTCCTCTGAGATTTCAATTCAGTAGACCTACGGTGGAGCCATGGTGTCTGTACTTCTTAAAAGTTCCATGAGTGGTTCTGATGGTTATTCCTGGTTGGGCTAGATAAAAGGCAAGCTTAAGGGTCATCCTCACCCTTGCAAAAGAAAGTCTTGCTCCACTGCCAAACTATCTGGGTTTAAACCCAGGACTCTATTTTCTGGATTCCTATTCAGGAGTTTCCTGGAGTCATGGAATTTTTTTAACTCATTTTCAGAACACTGATTTGTGTGGGTTAAGGTTCATAGTGCTTGCCTGTTAATAGGAAGTTGTTCTAAATAAATGGCTTTTACATCTTTTTTGCCTTTACAGTAGTTTGCATGTACAATAAATTGACTTTTTTTCTTTGAGCTACAAATGATGGAAAAATAGGACAAAACCATGATTAGCCTTCATTCTGCTGCTGTTCACACTGAACACTATTGTTCATAAAAGCATCCCCCCAAAGTACTTTTTCTTAGGGTTTTTTTACGGACTTCGTATTTCTTAGAGTAATTTTAAGTTCACAGCAAAATTGAAACAAAAACACAGGTCAACTTTTTTAGATTCAGTTTTAGCTCTCCGAATTTTTTTCTGCACTGTGGGTAGAGCAACAACACCCTGAGGTATATACTGAAAGCAGCATGAAATAGTTTTCGGCGCTGTGAAGCACTGGTGTCGTAAATGCTCCCGGTTCAAAGGATGGTCGGAGATGAATTTTTAAGTGTTTGTTGTCATGTTGCCTCAAAAGGGAAAACAGCTACTCATTCGAACACTGTCAAAATATTTCACTCTAATTTTATCTCATGCATGCTTTGATTTATTTTAAGGCAACATTCCTTTCATTATATTTGTTTCATTTAAGTACTTTTATCTTCACATACCTGCAGTATGTATTTTTGCCTTTGTAGGATGGCCAAATATTACTACATATTGTTTATTTTATTAATAACAGTACATATTTTATTTGATCATGATATGATAGATGCATTGAATTACTCTAAATACATGCTTGAAATTCTTATAAATCCATGGTACAGTTGTTAAGCATACTCAGCGTTTTTAACTCTGCAAAAAAAGATCTCTCACATTCATTTAAGAATTCGCTTGTAAGCCAAAAACGACAGATGTCGTATTACAGCTGAGAAGTGAACTGGTTGAAGAAATCATCTAAATGGCAGAGACGTTTGGACAAATAGCCAAATGCCTTTTAAATTCCTTTTGCTGGTCCTGTAGTAATCACTGTTGCAACACTGGTGGTAGTTTTACAAGTTTTTCTACCTGCTTTCTTTTGAGCTTAGAAAATTTCACAAGGGAAAGGCTAGTTACTAGAACTCTGTTTCTATTGATGCAAGGGAAGCAATTTCAAATATTTTCTCTAATATGCATCAGTTGTTCTTAACATATTTCCTACCTTTAGAATGTTCACCAATTTAGCAGGCACCTATCAGTAAATTTCGTTCATTATGTCCAGTGATTCTCTATCCGAAAACGAATATGTCCCACTAGGAGAGTTCATTACAGTATAGAAAGCTGGTTTGTTGTCTGGGTAACAGGAGATTCTGATCTATCCTTCTTTCCAATTGATATGTAAATTGATATAATTGAAGAATATAATCATTTAAATATTAAAGACATAGTGATATGAAAAGTTATTTTAAAGTAATATTTGTAGATTTTTACAAACCTACCACAGTAAATGTAGTTGTAAATTGTATTTATACAAATGTAAATATAAATAAATGTACATGAAATTGGTATCTTCTGAAGTCTATAAAACTAAATTTAAAAGTTTTTTTTACTTTTTATAAAATATCAGAAATTGTAGCTTGGGTATAGTAAGCAGGAGTGCCTATGTCTGGGCATAGAGATCTTGTAAATATTTTCAGGATATTAAAAAACCAACCAACCAAAGACTTAATTTACTAGACATGGATGAGGCGATGAGACGTACTTTGTCCCTTCCTTGGCTAATAACACTTTGTTGTAAGCAGTTAAAGAGATCGCATCCAAAATTACTTGAATAGAAAATACTTAATTTTTCATCTTTTTCATTGCTCATGTCAAAAATTGTTTAGTTGCCTTTACTAAAATTACTTTTTAAGTGAAAATGTCTAATGTAAAAACAGCTTTTTTTCCAACCTCTCTTCACCCTGATATTTTTTTACCTACTACAGTGATATCATTTCTTCAGGATGTTTTTTTCTTTCCTTTTTATATAAGTGTAAATGTCCTTACATGATTTTCAGGTGTCCATGATACATGTCTAAATATGTACTTAAGTAATGAGTCACGTTTATTTTTTTAAGAAACGCACTCGAATATATGGGTCCAAATGATGGTATCTCCCATCATGTACGCACGGTTGGGACTCCTGTGATTTCGCACACACATCCTAGCACTGCTCGGGATGGTTACCTTACAGCACAGTCCTCACTCAGAACAGCCCTTGATTGTACCGGCCTTCTTCCTTCAAAGACGTATTTTGTTTTTGGAAATTCAGACTTTATTCAGAGTGTAAGACTTTGCATTGGGTGGGTACTACTATTTGGTGGGAAAATGAGATGAGAAACTGGGGAGAAGCTAGATGTCTGACAGTAGTGTAATAATTAAGAATGAAAAATTGCAGGGACAATAAAATTAATACATAGGAAAGGAGTTTAATAGCACAGGAAAAATTTTAGCATAATATCAGGTGAAAAGGATAGAAAACTTTACATGAAGGGGTGATTCACATATAATGTGCATAGCGAACATTTTCATACGCGATAATATAGAATATTGGTGAGGATGTGGGGAAACCCTATGTCACACATGTCTGGTTTCAGAGTTTGTCATCAGCCTCTGCCCCCTTTGCTTCAAAACTTGGGATTAAGTTACCCTCCTCACACCACGAATCTAGGGGTACAACCATGACTCCCGCCTCCCGTGTATTCTGAAGTACAGCGTTTTCTCTGTGTTGGCCCAGAGCGCCTTTAACGTGTCTTCTCCTGATACAGCCAGCCCCCAAATCTGTTGCAGTGAATATTCCTTAAGAGCAAGCATTTCATTCTAGGATTTAAGATGACTATTTTTACAGTAGCATGCGATATATGGGTGAGTTTTAGGAAAACTGAAACAACCCAGTTACAGATGTAGCACAGAGAATAATCTAGCCAAATGTGGGCCCTGGGATGAGATGCTTGTAAGGATAATCGGAGATTCTGATTATACTTTATAGGAAAGTTGACCTCTTACTGTGGCGAATTAGAATATCAAAATGGAAGTCATTAACACATAAACAATATTGAGTTTAAACAAGATGTTCACATTAAGAGGATAAATGAGAAGATGAGTTCACACAGTAAACTGGGATTGGTTACATTAGCAAAACAAATAAGAGGGCATTCCCTAACCTCCCACGTTGTGCTCTCGTTGTCTGCTCCTTGCTGCTGGAACTGCCTTTGCAGCTCCAGGGTTCCTTCTGCACTTGCACAGTTAACAAATTAAAATGGTGATTACTACAAAGGCATAATTTTTTGAGGAAGATTCTTTCACGGTATAAACAACAAGGGAATAGGTTAATCCTTTAGAATTATCATTTGATTTATAGAATTATCATTTGTTTTCTCAATTTACTAAACTTAGTATACTCAAAGTTCATTTGATCTATAGAATTAACATGAATTAGGTTTGTCAGTTTATTAAACTTAGTATTCTCACATTTCTAGAAGATTACTATTATCATTTAACTTTTCATTATAAGGAAAGAATAATAGTGCTAAAAGTAACTTTCAAATGCCATATAATGGATAAGAACAACAGCTAAGTTTTTAATTTCTTATTTGGAGTTTGCATTGATCTCAGAATTACCCACAACGTCCTGAATCCATAAGAAGGCAAACTTTGTAGTTAAATATTTTCAAAACAATTTATTTTAAAGATCAATATCACATTTTAAGTGACTTAGCCAGAATTCATTTTAGTGATGTAATCTAGTGCATTCTGTAGTGTAGCATACCAAGTAGGTATTGATTTCACACATTTTATATGTTTATATTTATAAAATACTCCTTGAGCACAGGGACATTTTCATGTCAGCAAAATGTTGAATTCATACATTTTTGAGTAAAATAATTTTTTACTACTCCAAATCCATGGGGATGGCTGTAACCAAAAAGGGACAGTGAGTTTTCAGTTTGGGGCTCTGGACAGATGGCTACAGTGCAGGGGCCTGAGGTGAATGTGGACAGCGGCAAGCCAAAACTGAGCAGAAGTGAGCTAGAGAGACGCCAGGAAGCCCAGACGAAAGTAGAGGGGCAGGAGGAGAAGTAGTGGTGGGAGGGTTTGGAAAGGGACAGTGGCCTCGGCTCAACTTGATACCAGACACCCCAGTTCCCCCCTGTATGCCACTGGTGCCTTCAGGCCACCACCCTGGTGCAGCTGGTGATTAAATGAGTGATTTAATTGAGTAGATTAGTCCATGTCTGTGGGCTCTGTAAGAGGAACTGCTCGGGGCTCCAGCTGTTTCTTTCACCGACTCAATCCCCGCTGGTGTTTGCAGCCAGAAGTTGTGGGAACTTATCTTCCTGGCCCTGGAATCCTGGGCTGGGGCACCTGCTGTGGGGCTGGCACTCCTCAGTCCCAAGATACCACTCCTGAATTTTTATCCCCCACACGTGGGGCAGGCGCCAGCCTCTTCCCGTCCGCTCCCCTCCTACCAGTCTGGATGCATGTGGTTTCTTTAATTCTGTAGTTGTCAGACTTCCATTCAAGTCGATTTCTGACAGTTCTGAGTGACGGTTGTTCTGTATTTTAGTCCTAATGTTGATGAGGTTGTGCAAGAGGTGGGCCATGGCTGCCTACACCACCATCTTGACTGGAAGTCCTATACTAGCAACTTCTGTCTGTTAAAGAAATACTCAGTATTTCTGAGCCACAAATTCCTCATCTGTAAACCAAATACGGTTATTGGAAGGATACAGTGAGATGCTGTGAATTAAATAGACTATGCTCTTTGCTTCCCTACCCTACACATACTCTGGCTTCTTCTTCTTCCTAAAACACCTCCCACCCATACCTCCTCCTGCCTTACACACACATGTATATTACCTTTGAACCCAGGGATTACCCTAATAAGTACTTAACACATTCTGTTGAAGTTTCATCTTTATTTTCTTGTCTTCCACAGAAAATTAAGTTATTTAAGGGGGAAAAATTTTTTTGTCTAGCATTGTATACATATTTACCTAGCAAATTGACCAACTCAATAAACATTTAAATAAATGAATTTTAGTAACATATTTAGCATTATGCTGGGTTCACAATAGCTCTCTAAAAAGGTACAATGAGTCTGTGTTTTGCTTTCTGTTAGAACATAATCAACCTCAAGCATTTTTTTAATTTATAATATGTAGTGATTTATATGTTAAGTGGAAATATTTTTATTACTAGTTATAACTGAAATGAGAATTTTTCTTATCTTTGTTGTAATAGACTTTGTAGTTACATATTTATCTTTGTAATTTGTACTTTATGTTTTCTTATAATATCCAAGTATATATTTACTAACTTAGAAATTTATTTTACAAGTATCTCAAGAATTTGCAGTTTAAACTGCATATTTCATGCCATGCTTCTCCATCTGAGATTAGACTGAGAATGAAATAGCAAGCCTGGAAGCAATGCTGTAGATTTAAGGCCTGTGAAATATATAGAAATTAAATCATTTTAAGCAATATAACTGAAACTTCCTCTTACCATTTTTTATTGTAAATGTCTTACGAAATAATAATAGGCAATAATTACTCTTGGATGAAAGGAATAAAAATAAGGGAACATTAGAAGAAGTTTAATTGGTACATTGTGTTCTCTGGATTTAGCATATTTCCATACACATGCCTATCTAAATTATTTACAAAAGCTTTGCTGAATAAATTTGTTATTAACTGCATGATAAAATAGAGGTGTGGAAAAGTAGTAATAATGTTTATATTCATTTAAATCATCAAGATTGCTTTAAAGTCTCATAACCATTCTGCTTCTTTCAGGTACAGAGAACTGCAACTTAGTACAGAAAGCAAAGTAACTGAATTTCTCCATCAGAGTAAATTAAAATCTTTTGAAAGTGAGCGTGTGCAACTTATACAAGAGGAAACTGCGAGAAATCTCTCACAGTGTCAGTTGGAATGTGAAAAATATCAGAAAAAATTGGAGGTACCTGTATACACTTTTCTTTCAAAAATTAGCATAGCAGGTGAGGCCCATGAGTACAAGGTCTCTATCATATTGAGCTTTGTCGGTAATATTTCTGTTGTGCATGAGAAAAGGCATGTATCTTTCTTTTTATTTTTTTCATTGTCGCTCGGTTACCGGTGTCCTGCCCTTTTCCCCGTCGCTCTCCCTACCCCATCCCCACCCACTCCTCGCCTCATTGTCTGTGCCCAGGAGTGTATTCTTTTAAAAAGATCCTCATCGAGAGGACCTACCTTCCTGTTCTAGATAAATAGGTGAAAAGAAGGAATTCGATATTTCCAGGAAAAGAAATGCAAATTGTAGCAAATGAATGAAAATGCGTTCTTCCTAGTAATTGAAGAAACGTGAATTTAAACTCTTTTTTGCCGTTATATAGGTCTGTTTGTTGTTGTTAAAGTGCTGGCAAGCGTACCCTTAAACGGGAAATCTCATGCAATTAAAAAATGGGACATCCCTTCTGGACAACAATATGATAATCCGGCTAATGCCCTTAAAAAATTGATCCAGTACATTTAGTTAAAGGAATTTTACCTAAGGAAATAATAAGATGTTATAAAGGTTCATATTAATGGTATACATTACAGCATTATTTATTACAGTAAAAAGTAGAAGTAACTTAAGTGTTTAATAATAGGTTATTAAAAGATTTTCAAATAATTTAAGTTATATTTTGCTATAATCATACCTTGTATGATTACACGCAATCATATTCTTCAGTATTTTAGATTTGGGGGAAATGGTCATTAAAAACATTGAATGAAAGATTCAGTAATCTTATTAGCATAATTAATTAGCTAACAATGTAAGTATTCATAACTATATCTCAGATTACATTTCTGAAAAGTATTTTGATAAGTAAAACTAAAATTAACAGGACAAAGGGTATCTCAGAAAATAAAGCCTTAGTGAAAACATAAAAATGATATTAAATACGTACATCTTTAAGAAAACAAAAGTAAAAACTGCAGATGGTGTCCACTGCTAAAGCAAACCAGGTTTCTCCACTTAAGACTTTTTCAGACAGCTTCTTTGGAAAACCGCAGCCCGCGTAATCTGCTACAGCAAATTCTACCACGCACATTCAATGAGACTACATTAGACTAGCTGATTTGGAATTCATCTTTTGCAAGTCAATGTTTTCTATGGTTTAAATTTCATAATTCATAGTAAAATGACTTTCCTTTTCCTTTTCACATTGGATGACTGCACTTAGGAATGTGTCTTGGAGCAGGGCCGTGGGGTGTATAGGAAACTAGAGAAACACTTCTTTCTCTCTGTACTTTTGAAACAAACATTTCACTAAACAACACTTTATCACATACAGCACTGATGTTTCCTAAACCATTCTATTTTCTTACCGTTAGCTGTTGCAGTCCAAATTGGTTTCATGACCTCAGAAAGGTTGCACCTTGCAGAGTGAAAACCACTCTCCCATGGACCTGCCCACTTGGTCTGTGGTTGCAGGTGAATAGTAATTACAGCGTTTCTTCGTATAAATGTCTTATATGGAAAAACACCTTTGTAAAAATTATTGTGATCCTTAAAACACTGGTTGATAAAAAATTCAGGGGACTTTCTGTACGTTTTCTCCTCTGTTAAACTGGGAGCCTTGAGAGAACAGGAACTATTCATTTATCATTGTGTCACAAGTGCCCAGCAGTGCTCTGCTCATGGCGGATGCTCAACTGTTATTTTATGAGTGAAGGAATGGTCTGAGGAATGCTAACGTAGACCCATTGTTTGAATCTGCTTTCCTGA
The DNA here is from genome assembly GCA_004027735.1 of Carollia perspicillata. Lineage (NCBI taxonomy): Eukaryota > Metazoa > Chordata > Mammalia > Chiroptera > Phyllostomidae > Carollia > Carollia perspicillata. The sequence continues at coordinate 16,375 of PVKM010013267.1, forward strand.
AAGACTAGAAGGTGTTTCTAAGACAACTCTTATTTAGAAGGAATAATTTACAGGAAAATAATTGTGTGAGGGGTAAATCTTATTACAATTAGTATGTATTTCTCTGTGGCTTTTACTAAATAATCTCATGTATTTATAACTTAAGGATAATTTTTTTTGTCTTAAGTATCAGGTGACAAATGCTCTCAAAACACTGGCTCTTTATATTTTGTGACTTTAAAAAAATCATTGACCTATAATTTTGTGTTGCATATATATATAATTTTATATAATTTTGCATTTTCACTAAGTTATTTAAAGAAAGGAACTATCCACTGAGACCTTGATATTCAGTGGTTTCCGAAAAGCAGTTGACCTATTTTGTATATTCATGTTTAAACTCAAATGTTTACATATTGGTTTTTCCTGAAGAATCTTTAATAGAGTAGCCTTCTATTCTATTAATGAAGGTCTAGTAATGAAGTTCTTCTTTGGCTTTTCAGAAACAGTGACTCTGTGTAGAGTGGTCGCTCAGACAAATCCACACTGAAAGGGAATTCTCCACCGAGGGGTGCTCATGTGTGTGGAAGATACGCACAGTCAGAAGTTCCTGGGGATTTCTATATTATAAAGAGAGAATTTTAAATGATGTCTCTCAATTTAATACTGTTTGTGAAATTTCATCTTAAAATAATATCTGATGAAAGATCTCATTTTCAGCTTTTTGATTCTTTGTCTCGTCAGATATCTATTTCTGCAGTTTTTCTTTGCTGTGCTTTTTTGTTGGGGGGAGTGGGATGCAGCTGGAAAATATCAGCTCTTCTGTGAGAACAATCATTAACACTATCTTTACTGATTCTCCTCTTCTGACAGTGGAATTAATAGGTGCCATCAACAACCATGTTTTTAATGAATTATACTGCAATATAATGAACTCTGTGAAGGCCCCAGATTGTTTCACTGTGTAATGACTTCTCTAAGAAAGAATAACAAGTATCTAGAACACACATTCCTAGCCAGCAAGAAGAAATAATGCTTAAATTTGAATTTCCTTTTTCTAACCCAATCAAGGACATTAGAAATCATATGAAAGATATTTTTCCCATATTCTTCCTCCACCCTCCAAAGAAATTATTTGGAGGATAGAGTGTAATGTTTAGTTTATTTTGAGGGAATGTTTTGATGGAAATAGTTGAAGGAAATGAGATGGAACAGATTAAGGAAATTAAATAGTAATATATATTTGTTAAAAACTGTAAATAGATCTTCTGCATACTCTTTTTCCACCTCACAGAAAGCACTCAATCACATACATTTTTTACAGTGAACTTCGTACCTCTTAGAAAAAATGTTTTCTTCAAAACTGTTTAATTGTAGAGAATTGAGGTTAATTTAAATTCATACATCTCTATTTCTGTGAGCCATTTACTACAAGTTTTTCATTTTGTTTTGTTTTTATTCTCACTTGGGGACATACTTATTGATTGTAAAGAGGGGAAGGGAGGGAGAAATGGAGGGAAACATCGATGTGAAAGAGAAGCATCGATAGGCTGCCTTTCCTACATGCCCTGACCGGAACCAAACGCGCACGTGAGGCATGTGCTGACCGGGAATCAAACCTGTGACCTTGCGGTTTGCAGGACGATGCCCAGCCAGCTGAGCCACACCGGCCAGGGCACACGTTTTTGTAATTGTATTTCTTAGAATAGTAATAGTATTTTTCAACATTTACTATCTTCTGTGCACTCTGCGAAACTGAATTTACCATCTCACTGAATCCTCCAACAATATTTTGAGGTTGACCTAGAAAGAATAAGTAATTGCCTAAGATCACAACTAGTACGTGCCAAAGGTAGGACTGGAGTCCAGATCCTTCTGGGTCCAAACCATGTTTTTAACCATAATATTCTATTGCTTCTCAGCACTGTGTGAGGAAGCAAGTGTAATACCACTCCTTAACTGAATCTGTACTAACAAATAAACTTTTAGATAATTGGAATGCAATTTAAGCATTAAAATGTCCCTTTGTCACTAGAAAGGTCTCCTTTTATAATGAAGTTACAATTATCATGATAGTGATTCCCAACAAGTTACCAAGAATGCAGGACTTTTTGTTCTTACACAAAATAGCTCCATTTCCATGCCTTTTGCATCACTTTTTATAATTTTTTATCTTTTCTTTGTATACAAAGGCATTTTCTGATATAGCCCCAGGTAGCTCTTCACATGTACATTTGACTGGCTGCTTTGAAGTTATGATTATTCAAGAAACCAAAAATCTTACTAAAAATATGGCAGAAGTAGGCAAAATAAGCGCTGGTGGAGAACTGCAGGGCTCATTATGAGTGTATCTCTTTGCACGTAGCTCCATAAGTGACGCCGTTTCTCAAAACGGCTGCGATTTCTAGATAAATGACCTCCAAGTAAGTATGGTGTCACTGCATTTTTGAATTCTAACAAGCACATGCTAGTCTGACTCCCATCGCTATTTCGGGTTCTGATTTGTTTTTATTAAATGATGTAATAAAAAAATGCTTTGTAATTTTCTGTTAAAAACAACTGAATTGTCTGTAGAAATAATTGTATTTTACTTTCTCAGTCATCTCAATTGAACTACTTTCTCTTCATATCTAAATTTTTAAAAAGAGAAGAAAAACAAAATATTTTTGTATCATTTTTTGTCTTAACTGTTAACTTACCTAATTCTGCCTTTGCAATTTTTTTTCTTTCACTATTAGGTTTTAACTAAAGAATTTTATAGTCTCCAAGCGTCTTCTGAAAAACGCATTACCGAACTTCAAGCACAGAACTCTGAGCATCAGGCAAGGCTAGACATCTATGAGAAACTGGAGAAAGAGCTGGATGAAATAATAATCCAAACTGCAGAAAGTAAGCCTGCCTCCCAACCCCCCACACAGCTTTTTGTTTTAATTTTTTATTATTTTTTAATTAGAACCACCAAGGAACCTGGTATTGTTTCTAAAACTGCTTTGGGATATTTCTTTCGAATATAATTGGTAACTTTTTTTTTAATTTAATTGTTGTTCAAGTACAGTTTTCTGTCTTTTACTCCCATCCCAGCCAACCCCCTACTTGGTAACTTTTTAAAAAGAATATTTCATATTTTAAACAGTCTCAGTTCTAATAGTTGAGATTTTTGTCAAAAGGTCAACTGTGGTAGATTTTATTTTTATTTTAGTTCACTCATTCAGTGTTAATTAAGTGTTTGCATATGCCGGATCTGGGGCTGTGGAGTTCGTACAGTAATGCTTGCTTGTAAGGGTTTCTTGTTTAGTCTACTGGGAGAGACAAACATGAACAGATAATGATGTGAGCCAAGTGCTATTAGCAAGAGATAGGCAGTCCTTGGTGAAAGTACAGAAGAGAGACCCTCAGTATATTCAGCCTTTGTGGTGACAAATACCTAAGAGAAGAGATGGCACTTCAATGAGTCTTGAACAGATAGAAATTCTTTTAATGTACTGTCTTAAAATTTTTTACCCTGATCTCTACTTTTATTTTCTGTGTTGCCTCTGACTCTAAGGGAATATTTTAAATTAATGTTTCACCATTGACTGTAATGTTTGCTACAGTACATTATCTGTGTTCAAAGGTGAGAAGTAACAGCGGCTTTCTTAGAAAAGTGCATTTAAACATCAATTGAAGGTGACATTAAATTTGAATCTATTTGGGGAACATTTTATTGTAAAGACTATATTATACATACAGGCAAATTTAAGGAAAACTGTTATTTCATTCCTACCATTGTCTTTTTCCATGTTCAATGTCTGGTAAGTGCAATAGTTTTCAAATTTGTCTTCATTTTCTCCACTGAGTCCGAGTTGTCTTGGTAAAACACAGGTTTGATCATCCCAGGAACCGGCCCGAATGCCTCTGTCATCTAAAGACAGCCTACAGTCAAATTCCTCAGCACGACTTTGTTACCATTAGGCTCATTTATCTTTCTCCTTTTTATGCCTTACCATGTCATAGCACATTGGATTATGTTGAAAGTTCTATACTCTCTTAGCTCTGTAACTTTGCATATGTCCTTGTGTTGCGACAAATTAGTAAATAGAAGAAACTTCCTCAATCTTACAAAGAATATCTACCAAAAAAAATCTATTGCTAATATCATACCTAATGAGGAAATATTAAATTTTTTCCCCTTAAATGAGATAGCAAGTCAAGGATTTATATTTTCATAACATCTATTACACATTGTAATTGAGCTTCTAGCAGTAATACAAGACAAAAAAGAAAAAAGTGTAAAGATCACAAAGGAAGAGTAGAACTGTTTTCAAATTACCAACCAATCACAATACACTGATAAGTAAAATGAACAGGTATACTTAAGATTTGTACCTTTTACTATATATAAATTTTATTTTTTACAAAAGAACTTCAAAGAAATAATTGAACTCTAGTAGTTGATGATTTACATGTTGAACTGTGAAGGTCTGAAGGGCAGATATACTTTGAAATACATGCAAAAAATAAGATAGTTTTTTTAAAGATTTTGTTTATTTGTTTTTAGAGAGAGGGGAAGGGAGGGGGAAAGAGAGGAAGAGAAACATAGATGTGCAGTTGCTTCTCGCGCACCCCCTACTGGGGAGCTGGCCTGCCCCCCAGGCATGTGCCCTGACTTGGAATCAAATCAGTGACCCTTTGGTTCTCAGGCTGGCACTCAGTCCACTGAGCCACACCAGCCAGGGCTAGATTTATGGGTTTATATGGAATGGAATGGCGTGTGATAAATAAATATAGTACAATGTTTAATTTAGAATCCAGATATTGTGTATATGGGTATACACTGTTCACCTTTTTCAACTTTTCTATATGTGTAAATATTTTTAAATAAAATCTTTAGAAGAAATATAGAAATTACTTTTTATAATGATATTGTATAAGCCATTTAAATCCATCTTAGAGTAAAACATATTTATTTGTCCTTGGAAGACCAAGAGACTAAGCTCTTCTCTATCCATTCACATTGGAAATTAGAATATTTTTATTATTGTTTAATGGATACTTATTGATTAACTAAAATTTCAAAAATATAAGCACAAAACATTCTTTTAGTACTACAATGTGTAAAATATTCAAGGGATTACCATCTAATTCAGCTAACCTCAGCTGACAGAAGGGTGGTTAGACTTCACTTACTGAAGCGTGACCTTGGCAAATTAAAGCACCCTGTTTACACTTGCATTGCTGTTCATAATAAAATAAATGTGTTATTTGGATATTTGAGGGGTTTAGTTTTCAACATCTCATCAAGTTGTTAAAAATACAAATATATCTGGAAGCTAAATCAGTTCTAATATAAAGTGAAAATCAGATTTCGGGTTGTCAAATTCAGGAACCCTCTATTAGTTCTCATCCTGCCTGAAACCTCTGCTAGGCACTTGTCCTAATTCTCGAAACCCCTCTCTTGCTTCTCGAGTCACCTGCCTCTGATTTGTTTCCTCTGCCTCACTTGGTTGTCTCTTCTATCTAACTCTGATAGTTCCCGGGGGTTTTCCCCGCCCTCATTCTCTTCTGTTCTGGATAATCTTATCTCTTTCCACACTGTCCACAGGTCTGTGTGGAGTTCCTGCCGTTATTGAATATCTACCATTATTTATATTTTCTCTTCCCTCCCTGAAACTTACTAATTTCCTTATGTTAATCTGGTAATAAAGTCTGTCTAATTACCCAGCTAGCTTTCGTCAGTCTTGATCCCCCCCATTCTGCCTAGTTTAGTGGTCCATCTCACCTTCACACGTGTGTAGTTGTCTAGAACCCAAGTTCTTTTTTTCCATGCTCCGTTGCTACTGCGGACCACGTGTCAACTGATTCCTAGTGCAACCTAGGAGGAGTCCTTGGTGCTACCAGTCTAGGCCATCATTTTCCCCGTTATTGGAATTTTTTTTCCCTACAGTATCAGCATCAACAACAAAAATCTGTTGGTCATGCCACCTACCTATATTAACTTCTTATTGACTATAAAATAAATTTCATACTCCTTAGCCTAGCAAACAAGTCCCATTCACAGTTAGAACTAAACCTACTTTTGTGCTCCAGACTAACGCAATCCATTTTTTTCACAATTACTAAAACTTCCCACTTCTGTGACTTTACACATGTAATTCCCTCCTGCACCTTCTCTGTAAATGTCAGTCTTTGCACACCTTCCTAATCCTTTAGCATGAGAAAAATAATGGCACTGAGATACAGTTGCTCTCTGCTTCTAAGACACAGTCATATCTTTTTACTGCCGTTTACCATGTTGTATAGTAATTAGATCACCACTAGCATAGTTATCCCATGAGTAATTAATCTAATAATTGTTAAACTCAAATTTAAGATGCCCATCGATATCTAACTGATGGTGTCTTAAAGATGTTAACTAAATCTACCCCTTTCCCTTTGGGCTTTAGAACTATTTAAGAGAGACAAGAGTGGGATGGGTACATAACGCCAGCTCTGGTTCTGATGGAGGTGAACTGGAGAACTCTATTTGGATCTGAAGTCGTGATAGCAGATAACACTATTGCCAATGGCGTGTATTACCTCTCGTTTCCACGTCCCTCACAGCTGACAGTTCTACCCCTGAAAATTAATCTTGGTTCACCTTGAAAAACAGGGACAAAATTGAAGGAAAACACTTGGGAACATTCCTAAAATTTTTACTCTACTGTAGAAGGATAAATCAACAAAGAAGCGCATATTATAGTGATAGGCCTGCATGTAGTCAGCCTCACTTGCTAATGGAAAATATGTGGCTTTGTTTTAAATCTGAAAACTTCTAAGAGTAAATTTCTTTTTTGACATTAAAATACTGTTGTTGATGCTTAACACTATAGGATTGTTAATATGTCATTGACTGCTTTTATTTGAGCTGATAAATTTTTGGCCTTTGATTAAATTTTTTAATCCCAACTTACAGTAAAATTATCATTTCATTTAAACCTTTTAACTATGAAATCTTAACCTGTTAGTTAAAATTCCTTTTCGGAAGTGGTGTGACAACAGCACAATTAAGTAGAAAATGGTTTTGCTGGACATTTTTAGTAATTAAAAAAAAAGGCCATCAATACATTCTTAGTACTGCACATTTTCTTCACAGAGTATCCTATTTAAGTGCTTACTTTTTATTACAAGTGAAGATAAAGTTGTTCTGATAAAATAATGAACATCCTTTCTAATTAAAAAGTCATTTCTTTATCAAGAAGAAGAGTAATAAGATTGATGTTATTACTTTTTCATAATTACATATTTTTGTGGAGAAAGGCTTCGAGTCATTTAGAATAACACATCTGTATTATTATGTTTTATAATAAGAAAAACTGATGTCATATGATGCAATCCTTTATACCTTTTAAAAGTAAATGGAACAAATCCAAACAAGCACCTACTCTAAGAAATATGCTCCTGCTTACAAATGGCCTGTTTAAGATTACACATTTTTAATGTCCTTGTGCTCCGTAATTCATGATTATAACCTCTTTTATTTTTACTTCTATTGTACTTCTTAAGAAAAAAATTATTTTATATCATATACTTTTAATATTTTCCAGTTGAAAATGAAGATGAGGCTGAAAGGGTTCTTTTTTCCTATGGCTATGGTGCTAATGTTCCCACAACAGCCAAAAGACGACTAAAACAAAGGTAAAATCGATCTTTATTTGTTTTACTTATCTATTTGAGCTAAATGTAATGGCATTATGCTTTTTGATAATGTGCTGAGTTGCATAACAAAGTAAAGTTACTTTATTCTTAGTATGCATAAATAGTAAATTGCTCACAAAATAAAACACAGTAAGTAATAATTGTGCATTTTATGATTTATAAGTGAGTTTAATGGTCCATAGAATAGAAGCATACATTAGAATTTTTCCAGAATTAGATTCAGTGATAATGACACCATCTTATTTTCACATTAATTTCAGTTGAGTACAAGTCAAATGCTTTTGTACCAGTAATTTTCAAGTTTATATTAGTTAATTATTGTTCATTTTTTTCCTCTTGTTTTTATTCACCAGCCTGCATTCCTTGAGATATACCTGTAAGAGCAAAAGAGAGAGATCAGAAGTATTGTATAAATATTGAAAACTGGAATTATGAAAGACTTTTTAAAGACCAAGAAAAAAATTTAATATTTATTTATGGATTTCAAAGAGAGAGAGAAACACTGATTTGTTGTTCCACTTATGTATGCATTCATTGGTTGATTCTTGCACGTGCCCTGACCGGAGATCAAACCCGTAACCTTGGTGTGTCGAGATGATACTCTACCAAACTGAGCTACCCAGCCAGGGCCAGATCAAGATAATTTTGAAAGATCCATTAGTTGTCTTGGGAGATATTGCCTAAAGTATGCTGAGAGAAAATTGAACCTCTATTAATCCGTTTTCTGGTTGACCTAACTCCTTAACTGACCTAAATTCATCCTGCTTTAAAAAAACATCTCGCTGCCCCGTTCCCTATCACGTCAAGTCAAAATGTTTCTTCCAGACTTGTAAGTCCCTCCATGTGTCCCTGCCTCTCCACCCTTATTTGATTTTTTACACAGAATGAGAATAGTATATGTCTCTGCCTGTAAACATCTGATTTCTTTATACCGTATAATAGAGCATTTCTCTGAATCTGATTAGCTCTCCTTTCCCATCATATTTTTCCAGCTAGATGCAAAGCTCCTCAAAGTCAGCAAGTACGTCTTATTCTTGTTTACTCCCCACTATCTCTAGCCGGTAAGACACCTGGTAGAAGTGTCTCCTCATGTGAGTATTAGAGGACTCAAACCTGTTTCTTTAGCTTTTATTTTAACATGAATTGATTTAAACCTTTAGAGACATTATACACTAAGAAAAACAGTCCATCCGAACACTAATACTTCTGTGTAAACTTCGAAGCGATGACCTGGAGAACAATATGTTTCTATAGCTAAGTAAAGTGATGGAAGATACAGGCCATTTTATGAGAAGGGGTGCTCAGAATTCGTCACTTGCTGCTTAAACTAAATATCTGGAAAATTTTAGATCAATATAGATTAGTAGCAACTACCCATTTGTAGCTGGAATGGTTCATTCTGTCTAGTAAAGATATAAGAATGTCTTGATTATATACTATTTGAAAAACTGGTTATAGTCCAATCCCATTCCCATTCTTCCCCAAGTCCCTCCAAAGATCACTTAAAGGTGACCTAAGGTACCCTGTAATTCTCAGCATATCTCTGTTTTTGAGCATTATGCCGCCTACCAAGGATTAAAAACATAGGCTTGTGGACAAGTGGCTTCTTTATCAGTGGTAAATGATCACTAAAATACCAAATATTCAGATTTGAAGGAACAAGTCCGTTCTCTTCTCTATTTTATTTATTTTTATTGATTTGAGAGAGACATCGATTTGCTGTTCCACTTATTTATGCATTCCTTGGTTGCTGCTTTTAAGTGCCCTGACCAGGAATGGAACCTGTGCAACCTTGCAGAATTGGGGCTGTGCTCGAGCCTTCTGAGTACCCAAACACGACCTCTCTTCTCGATTTGAGCATCTGAATCCTTCAAAAGAATCTTGTCACAGAAAAAAAAGAGAGAGAGAAGAATCTTGCTATTGTAAGCTTGCTTTCTTTAGCCCAAATACCAACTTCCTCCAAAATGAAAGCAATTATTGCTTATTTTTTAAAGAAACTTCCAAAACCAATGTTGATTTCTTAAAATTAAGAGTGAAGATTTAAGGAACCACAACTGATTCATACTCCAATAATGTTAACTGTCCAAATACTTCTGAAAAAAATGACTTCTAAAGAGTTTATCACTGAGCTATCTCTGTGCCTTGAACAAGTGCCTAATGGGCATACTATTAATACCTCCTACCAGCTGGTGCCAGGCATTCTTCTCATGGTGAACCAGAGGGTTATTTTGAGGAAGTGCTTCTCAGGTCATCTAATCTGAGAGAAGGGAAAGTAAGTCTTGATATTCAAAGAGGGCATTTATGCATTCCTTCGCCCATCCATTCGACAACTTTTATTGAGTGCCTACTGTATGCACAGAATTGATCAGTGGCACAGAAGATTCCTGTTGAGGGTCTGATGCATGTCCAAAGGTTGCAGAGTCCATATTTGATTTCTTAACTGATATCTGCAAAGAAGTTAATAGGTTTGTGCTCTGTTTATGTTTAATTTAAGGTAAAAGCAATATAGCCTTGGAAAGAATCTGTATTTAATTTTCACATTTGAGTTAAGCAGTGGAAACTCAAGCTGTATTATAGAACAGCTCAGGTAGTATAGTAAATTAAGTATTTGCATAGTGAAGTTTTTATTACACCCCAGTCTTTACCAAAACATATTAAAATTTCAGAGGAACTTATTTTCTAACTACTATATAAATAGCCTGTTTATACTACATTTGATTTAAAATCTCACATATTCAACAACCAGATTTATTTATTTTAGTAACACTTAATGGGGGGGAATTACTGATTATAAAAATAATACAGGTTTATTTTAGAAAATTAGAAAAATTCCTGATAATTTTGCCATTCAGAGATACTACTCAAAAATATATACAGATATATGTTTTGCTTACATGTTTAGGATATTATTATGTATATCATTTAGAATTTTTTATTTTATAATTCTACCCTGAACATATTTTTATGTCATTGAATGTTCTTTAAAAATGTAAATTTTATTGGTTACGCGAAACTTTAATTTTTAGGCCTTCTGTTTTTGAGTGCCATTTTGCTGCTAATAAATCGGATAGCCACTGGAATTTTTTACAAGTTTCCTATTGCTACCCAAGCTATGTTATGATATTAAAATGAGAAAATGGATGCATAGTTCAAAGTGCCTGGCATAGAGTTCAATAAATATATGTTTGTTGTGCCAATGAATGTTTCTCTAAGTAAATTGCATAGTTGATTTTAGAGTAAAAGTCAGTGTTCAAAAAACTTTGACTAGGCACAATTTGAGTTTTTATTTGTAACAATTTTGTTTTAAAACTTTAATGAGGCCTCTTGAAATAATTAGTAGGGACACACCCTGTTTATGAAACTAGTTTTGAAATTCACTTTCTTTGATACCAATCAGTTTCTTAAGACAGACTGTAATGCCAGTCTCCTATAGCGAAGTAGCAAAAGGAACTTTTCAAAATTACTTTGAAAAATAACTCCCAAAAATGCCTGTAAAGCACATTGCAGTTAGTAAATAAGGTTACTCGCATTTTGAAGTTTCAGTACAGTTAGAGACAATAACTAAATATTGTGCTAAACTCTTTCTGACCAACACTGGGAAGTTAAAAGGGCTTATACAATTAAAGTAGATTAAAATAAAATGGGCCTTTCTTGACTTGACTAAACTTGAGAATCTGAAGTAATGTTTTTGTTTCGGTCATGATTAGTTTGAAAATAGCAAACAAGATTTTCTGGTTACATGTTTTGGTTCTGCTCCTTAACCTGGGCAACACCCAGGCACTGACATGGTCTTAGTGTGTGCTGCTCTGCTTGTTTTGGCAGGTCCGCCCAAAGAGACTTCTCTGGAGGTTTTCAAACCTTTCAAATTGCAAGATTTACCGCATACTATAGGCCTTTTATTTGGGTTTCTGTCTAGTTTTATAAAGTACTTGAAGTTGAAATTTTCACAGTTGATTGAGCTTCATAACAAAGGGAGAAATAAAGCAGGGGAAACTTTTATTTCCTCTAGCAAACTTCTGTGCGTAACAGAAACTTGTTTTCCTTTCCTTTGTTCTCATATGTATGAGTTCTCTCTCTTTTTTTTTTTTCTTTTTTAATCCTCATCCGAGGGTATATTTTTATTGATTTTAGAGACAGAGAAACATCCATGTGAGAGAGAAACAGCAATCGGTTGCCTCCTGTGTTCCCCCCAGACCGGGTATTGAACTTGCAACCCTTTTTTTTGGAGGGGGAGTCGTGCATGGAATGAAGCACCAACCAGCTGACCAGGACTGAGTTCTTATTTTTGTCTGTAGGGAAAGCTGTGCTTATTTCATATGAGTTGGTTTCAGGACTGGTCCTTTAAAAAGTGAATGCTAGTCTGTTCGTGATCAACTTGAAGGTTCAAACCTATGGATGTAACTATATATATTAGTTACATATATATATGTATATATGTAACTGTCACATAACATAGATAATCAGCACGAGGCCACTGTTCAGTCCTCAATAACTTCCAATAGCAGGCAGGGCAAGGACCAACATGAAACATTCTGAAGCTGGAATCATTCTGGCAAATGTGCCCGTCTTAAAAACCATTTATTCGTGCCATGCTTATACAGACAGAACTCTGACCTGCTAGAACTGAAAACGATTTTAAGTTTTGATAATGCCAAGAGAACCATCGAAGGGCTCAGGACGGAGCCTCGGGCCTCCGTTGTGCCTTGACGTCTTAGATGTAAACTGAGGTCTGCCGTGCTCACATCGGCTGGGCTAATTATTATGAAATTGTATGTAATTGGATGAACTGTCCATCACTGACAGGTCCACAGGAGTAACTTTTATTTGGAGTGAAGAAGTGGTAAGAGAGCAAAGATACAACTCTTAGCCGAATAATTTTACCAGATAACTGGTGAAATTTTGGTTTAACATTTAAATACAAAACCATACCCTGTTGTATTAGTTTCAGTTGATGTGAATCTTAATCTTTACAGGTAAAAATCACGTAGCAATTAACAGAATTACAGAGAATTGTGTGTTATGCCTACTTTAGCATCTCAGTGGATAGCATGTAAACTCAGTGCTTTCTTGAGGAGTTCGGGATGTTCTGTGCGAAAAGATAAATAAATAACCCTTAGCAAGAGTCGTCTTCCCAGGCTGTATTCATAGGTACTCATAAGAATGTGGAAAGGATTTGTCTTTATTTTATAGACATTGTACTTAAAGAGACATACACTCTAATTACAATTCTTCATCTGTCTTGCTTTGAATTTCAGTCACACTAAATTCCCCCTCCTCTCTTCCATGTCTAATATCCAACATGTCTAACAGAATCCACCTGTAACAGCAAATCGCCCACCACAAGGACATGCTACATTCAAAGATTTAGAAGGCCGCTCATGACACACAGGAAACAGCTTGCTCGGGTGTGGTGGCACCTCGGGCCACGCACCTAATAGGACTCCAGTTGTGACGCATCTAAAATGCACTTTGTACCTCTCAGTTTTTCGGGCCAGGGAGTAAGCACTTTTCTTGGCTGATGGTCTAATTAAAGAGCACCCTTCCGTGTCACGAGATGATTTTATTGGTTCGAAGTTGGAGAGATGATCCAATGTTATTTATTTTACAAAGGCATAGGGAAGCCTCCTCCACGGCTCCTCTTGGCCTTCCCCTCACCCAGACCCCCCAGGCCTCCCAAGGAGCCGCAGGGGCCTTTCCCTCCGCGGAGGTGCTGGCCTCCGGGATGCAGCACATTCAAAGTCTGGTTCCTTTTCGAAGCCAAACGCCCACCTGACTAATATCCTGAAAGTCCGTAGTTTAGCACTAAATTGAAATTCAAGTCGTGGGTTTGATAGTGGATTTTAATATGGTTGTTGAACGTATGAACTCATGTTTTATAACTGTAGAGGCAAGTGAGTTTTTACTTTTTAAAAAGTTTTAAAAGAATAATTGTAAGTTTCTGTGCAACGAAGTGGCTAATTGCTCTTTAAATACAAGGAAATAATGTAGCATCTAACTCCAGCATTTTCTTTCCTCTGGTACAGTTCATATTACTTACCTAATATGTATTGAGGGGTTTGAACCCTGACCTGACTTTTATCAACTTTTCTAGTTTTATTTTATTTTTATAAAACAATTGAAAAAGAACCAAAAGTGAATTTGAAAGTTACCTAGGCCGATCGTGCCCCTTCTTAATTTTCCCCCACAATGAGACCTTTTGGAAGGCATTTTGAATCCAAATGTATTACAGCCATTTGAAGTTTACTCTTAGAAGCCGAGCACCTGCAAGGGCCTCGTTCCAGGTGGCTCTCCAAGTACTGTCTGCAGACTCGCTTCTCCCTGTGTGGTGAGAACAAAGCAAATAAAAATTCCTGTTCTTGGGGAATGCTATAACTAGTTTACGAGAACTTAAACTTGTACAGTCTTTTAAGAGGAATGTTTGAAAATTTGTAATTCATGTGTGTTCTGACCCAGTCATAATACTCTCTAGGAAACTCACAGTACAAGAAGTACAGA